>ML400341.1:0-28910 GCA_005239525.1 Nicotiana knightiana | reverse complement strand
CATTCAGAGAAAGTATGTTTCAAAGAAGAAATTTCTCTATCCCGAAATGATTATATCTTTAAAGCTTTCGAACTAAACTCACGATTTACAGGTTTTCACTCGAAGGTTTGACTAGTTTTATTGAGTTTATTGGCTAAGGCCTGACATGAATAAATTGATGCAGTGCTGAGTTGCTAGTGTTCTATTGAGTTGTGGCTCCCGACATTTCGCTTGCATTCTTTCCATTCTCTTTGCGTATATTTATTATGCTGTCCGTTTATCGTAATTATTGAATTTTCTTCTGTATTATTCGATCGTATCGTCAATTATATTGAAAAAAAAAATCCTTAGATAGATATTATGTGTCGGTCATTTATACATTTATGCCTTTTACTTATTAGACCGGTGGTGTATTGACTAGTCCTCGTCACTACTTCACCGAGGTTAGTCTTGATACTTAATGGGCACCGTTGTTGTGTGCTCATACTACACTTCTGCACATTTTTGTGTGCAGATCCAGGTTATTGTTGTTAGTAGCTGCGCATATCATTGCTGAGGAGACTCAAGGTAACCTGCTGCTGCGTTCGCAGGCTTCAGAGTCACCTTCCTATTTTATTTTTATTCAACTGTACTTACTTATTCCTAGACAGTTGTAGTTAGATTTGATAGAAAAATTTCGTAGAGCTTATGACTTGTATTTACCGGGTTTAGGGAAATTGTAAACTCTATCAAGATGTCTATATCGAGACTGTTATAATTCCTTTATTATTGTTGTTGTTCAGTGAAAATGTTAGGCTTACCTAGTCCCAAAGACTAGGTGCCATCACGATACCCAACGGAGGGAAAGTTGGGTCCTGACATAGAATTAGTCAGGGAATTGACTCCTCCATTGTTCTATGTATAAAATGCATGTGACATGAACTATAAGCCCTAATACAACAACAAATTAATAAAAATCGAAGGAGGGAAACTCAAACAGTAGCGACGAAGGACAAAGATGAGTAGTACCATGAGAAGTTTGCGCATTTTCAGCAATACTAGGCATTCTTGATGTTTGTGGTACTCGTTCATGTCCACTATTGGCATTGGGATCTAATAAATATGAACATTTTGTATAAAAATACTTTTATATGATTAGAATTTCATTTAAAATATCTAATGTTTATGAAATGGAGTTACTTGTTCACCTAAGGTGCCATTGCTACTTTGAGGCATAGATGCATTAGGAGCATATTTGCTCATTAATTGTCTCATTTGGAGTAATTCTGATTGCATATTCTCCTGATTTTGTTTCATAATATTCATTTCTTCATTTTGTTTCTCCTTTAACTCGATTATCTGTTGTTCTAACCTTTGTATAAACTCATTAGAAGAATCATCTACAACAATATTTCATAAGGAAGACCTACTACCCCATAGAATAGAAGGAGTTGGACCAAGTCCTAAACTACGAACATACCCACTTTTTTCATTTCCCAACACCTGAGAAAACACATCTCCCTCCCAAGCAACACCACGAGGAGGTTGCTCGGTAGATCTCTCACTATTGCTCATCCTTTCATTTATCATTTCCTAACCATAAAATACACAATAAATCCATTTTGGAATTCATGACTAGGAAAAAATGCACATTGTTTGACGGAGTCATCAAACCAAAAAGAAAAGAAAAGAATAAATCTTACGATTGTCTTGACAGAATCATCATCCAGTGGCCTACCATCCTTACATTTTTTATTAGTTAATAGGAAAATTTCTGCTCGTGTAGGCTCTATCCCGTTTACAACCTAATACAATAAAAATGATATCATATATGCATGAAAACAAAAGCTTAGAATATTATAGTTTGTAGTTTTCACAGGTTTACCTGCTCATTCATCAAGGTGGCAATACTTTTTGATCCTCCTGTGTGAGACATCGTTTGCTTGGCCCTATTGTTTCTATTTGCTTGGGTACGTCTCTGTCATTTAAATATTAAAATGATATCTTATAAATTTTAAACAAAAATTGAGCATACCTAAAATCAAAACGCTTTAAAAATGAGCAGACTAGGAGAATTTTCAAGGTTGATACCTTAGCTTTATCAGAAAGCCAATAAGAGACAAGACCACTCCATTGATCCCTCGGTATGCGACTTGGTTTATTTTTTAGTAAGCCGTATTTAGTCTTATATTTTTGCGCATACTCACCCTTTAAATTGCACTTGTAATCTTTCCATTTCTTTCCTAGTGACTTTAAGACCCACGCTTCTCCACGTTTTGGGATAGAGAACTTCTTCTAAAAAAAGAAAAGCCAATATTTAGAAGATAACATCATGTATAAAAGATTGAGCATGTTCACAAAAAAAATCATAATAATAATAATAATAATAATAATAATAATAATAATAATAATAATAATAATAATAATTCTTCCATACCCTCGCAAAATCCACCAATTTCTTCTTTTCTTTGTTGTCAAAATTTCTCCAATCATCTATATGTAGAGGTGTTAGTTCTGGAGTTCTGGCAATATTTCCTAGAAAGCTAGCAAGCTTTCGACCTTCTTTCCCAATGGCTTGGTTATGATTATTAAACGACACATCAATTGTCTTCCCCGGCGGAAGTTTCCAAATATCTTTCAATAAAGTAAACCCACGAACCTTTTTTGCTTCTGAATTACCTAGAATTAAAAAGAACAAAAAGTTGGAATTGTTTAGTAGCATAAAACAAAACATGATTGTCCATACTAGGAACTGTAATGTTGAAATTTTCTTATACATACTAGGCTGCCCTTAGATCAGTTCAATTTCTATGACATACAAGCCATATGGTAATTGTACTACCCTTAGATCAGTTTAATAACAAATGCATGATTGTCCTTTACTTTGTCATGTTTTCTGTCTAGGTCTTCAGTATAAAGGTTGAGGTTCTAATTTGATATGTGCGAATGACATCCAATAATTAGACATTTGATATCAAAATAGAGCTAAACTACTCCTTCTTTATTTGGTTATGAAAATTGGACCCCTGGAGGTTGCTATAGTGACACATAAGATTTAATGGTTGTTTTTGGATATCCTAAAGATTCACTAATTTGACCCAAGTTATCGACAACAGTAAGGCTTGTTTCAAGTCCACAGAACGTCGCAAGAAACAATATCAACATATCAGTACTTAAAAGTGCTTGTAATATGCTATAATCTTCACCTCTTTCTGGTTTATTGAAGAAAATATAATCGAACCAAAAGCACTTAGAATTAGTATCGTCTTTCTTGATTTCTAATGCTATAGAATTATCTTCTTTCTCTAGAACTACTAGTGGATGCTTAATCGCTATTCGTGGAGGACTAATAGGCATATTTTTTCGATGAAAGGCATCCAATTCTTCCCTAACGAAAACCAAAAGAGGAAGAAATAACAAAGCACAAGCCACAGTAGCAGTTCCAACATAAGCAGCATGTGAAAATGCAACTGCTTTCTCAACCAATGCCATGACCATAAGAAACAATGCTAATACAATTGCTATATCCAAACAATAGTAGAAAATTCTTAGCTGATTCGGCTGCTTAACGACTCTCATTTCACGAATAGTATACACAAATATTACTGATACTGCAGCTGGAAACCAAGCAATGAGTAAATAAGTGATTTAGAATCATTTCCATATACAACTAAATATAATTGAGTCATAATAGCACCACTTAATCCAGTAAATCCTTTCAATAGACAAATCATATTTCCTCCGCTCTCAGGGAAATTCCTAACAGATGTAACAAGAGATCCAGTATTCGCAAAATTTTGCGAATTAGCTCCAAGGCATATGTATATACACATATGCCAAACTTTTGGTTTTGGTATTTTTCCAACAACAGAATGCCATATCATGAAATAGCCTGTGAAATTCATTGCTGCACCAACTAATAACACAAACCATGTCGAGGACTAACACAAATATGTTACGTAACGGACCAAAGTGAAAAGAATATTTCACCACCATTTAGTCTAAAAGCCAGAAATTCTTCAACAAATACAGCAGTAGAGGAAGAAGAAAAGGATTTCTTATTTCATTGGCAGGCCACAAAGTTTACTACTAACAATAATTACCATCTGTTGATTCAACTGCTTCTTTATAATATAGAAAACGAAATTCATCATCTAATATCATATCTAATACAGAAGCATTACCTGAATCGTCATCATGTTGAATCTGAGTGCCACCATCAGAATTATTTAACTCATTAGATTGACCATCATGTGCTTGGGTGTCAGAGTAGTTCTGACGATCCATCAACTGCTCAATATATGGCTGGGCTCTAGAGTAGTTTTGACCATCCATCAAGTGCTCAATATAAGGTCTCACATCTTCATCATGATCTTGTTCAATTACCAGTCGGTTGCGACCTCTAGTTTGCATAGTTCCTTTTCCAAAATAAAGAAATTATCTAGATGCATAAAGTTATACTAGTACCAAATTAACTCCAACCAATCAGCAAGTCACACGCAAAATAGGAGGAAACATCGCCCTCGTCTCAAGCTGTGAAAAAAATAAATAGCAATTCGTGCACATAAATAAAGCCTTGTAACGGAGATACTTAAAGAGATAAAAAGTATTGATGCACCAGAAAAAACTATTGTCCAACGATAATAACACCATAGCATATTGTAATACAATGTCTACAATCAGCAAAATATAAGTAAAAGAAAGCACAAAGAATTGACTCAAATCAACCAATACAAACATGGAAAATACATAGTTGACTAACATATCTTCTATAAAATGACTCAAATTGAAAGCAAACAAATATATTTATTCAAATTTCTGCGGTAAAAAAATCACAAGAAGTTCTTAAATAACACTTGCAAGAAAAATATTCTATAAGATCCACTTATCTTATTCAAAATCATATTCATTTTCATTGTCATTTCCTCCCTCAACACTAGCTTTATCATCATTTGGAGAATCTTGAGAATGTACGTTTGTATCAATTACTATCCCATCGACACCACTTCTTGCCCAATCAATATACTCATCTTCTAGGACACGAGTATTTTGTAAGAGAGCCAAGTCAGTGTCATCACTCTGCATTGATGACTCAAATTGCAAACTATTTTCCTCTCCCATATTAAAAATATCTCGAGGTTTAATTAACCTAGGGACAAACCATTCATGATCTTTAGGATCTTGTACAAATATTACTTGTTGAGCTTGCTCTGCAAAAATAAAGGGCTCATGATGTTCTCGATCACTAGAGTCTGTTAGGCGTGAGAAATTCACAAGTGTGAAACCCAAGTCATCTTCCTTAACTCCTATAACATTGGTTACATCAACCCAATCACACTTAAATAATACAACCTTAAATTCTTCATAGTAGTTTAACTCCACAATATCATTCAATCTGCCATAGTATGTGACATTTGCAGACTTTGGAGTATTGTCATTTGTAGTTGCATAACTTTCAATTTTTGAAACGACCATAACACCACTATTATGTGTCACCTTAAATTCTTCACTTTACTTCGTTCGAAATCGATACCCGTTATTTACATCGAACAAATGAAATCTTTTCGCAATGTAACTCGGCCCTTGTGCAAGGACTTTAACATACTTTAAGATGTTAGATGCGGCTTCAAGCTCCTTTATCTAACCAAATAAAAGATACAACTATAAATGTAGATATATGTACAAAGGCAATAATTTAACGTAACTAATGACTTAGTCCTACTACTTACTTGCTCATTGAACCACTCATGAAATGTATCAAAATGCACTCGATCAAGTTGATGTTCAGTCAAACGATGCTTACGATGTGATCTCTTGATTTCAGCAATATGTTCCCTATTCATGAAACTCGCATATATTAATTTTGTTATCAATTAAGTAATATACATATATTAAATAATAGATATACCACTTACTTTTTATAATTCTCAACCACTTCTGACTCGCAATTGAGAAGCACATGTCGATGTGCTTGCAACCTTGTTTTCTCATCCAACTCAAATATATCTACTCCACCGTACGACTCCCCAACAGTTGGAAAAAGACATTCTTCTTTACTAATCTCATGTTCAATCTCATCACTGCATTTTCTTGAACAATAAGACCTTGAATCTCCACCCTCCAAATATCGTTAGCAAAATGCCATACACTCATTTGCTATGTATGCTTCTGCTACGAACCTTCTGGACATGCACGATTACGAACATGTGATTTTAAAGTATCCAAATACCTATGGAATAAAATAATGGTATTAGTTTGATATTATAATATTGAACAACTAAATATATATAATTAAGTTTCAGTGTTATTCTTCATACCTCTCAATTGGGTACATCCAGCGACAATGTACCGGCCCCGCATGTTTAGCCTCAGTTTCCAAGTGAATTACCAAATGTATCATAACAGTAAAGAATCCTGGGAGGAAAAGTTTCTCCATAGTAGACAAAGTTTCTGGAATTTTTTCTTCAAGTAACTTTAACTCTTCTACTTTTACTTCTTTGCTACATAGAACATGAAAGAATGTGCATAGTTCAATTAAAATGGAACTAACTCTTTTATCTACTGATCTCCGCAAGGCAAGGGGAAGAATTTCTTGCATTATAACATGACAATCATGAGTTTTTAACCCATATATCTTTCATTTGTGAATGCATCGTGAGATATTAGACGCATAGCCATATGGAAACTTGGCATTTTGTAGTACTTCATAAAATAACTCTTTTTCTTTTTGAGACATTGTGAAAAAAGGAGGAAGATATGCTTTCCCACTAGCTCAATATTGAGGCCATAAACTTGGTCTTATTTTCATCTCCTTCAAGTCCAATCGAGCTTCTAAGTTATCTTTAGATTTTTTACCAAGATCCAATAATGTATAAATTAAGTTATCACACACATTCTTTTCTATGTGCATCACATCAAGATTATGGCGCATTAGACTTCCAATAAGGAAGATTGAAAACAATACTCCTCTTTATCCATGTGTTTTTCATCACTCCACTTACCCATTCACTCGACTGACCGAGAGTAAATTTTATATCTTTAACTTGATTCAACACTAGTGACCCAGATACTGGACAAGGTGCATGTCTTGTTTCTTTAGTACCATCAAATGATTTTGCATCATTCCGATATTTGTGTCCTGACTTCAAGAAGCGTTGATGCCCCATGTAACAAAATTTTCTGCTGTGTGTGAGCCTTCTAGATTGAGTGTTTATGTTACAAGAAAGGCATGCAAACCGACCATAAGTGCACCATCCAGAGAGAGTACCATATGCTGGAAAATCATTTATATTCCACATGAGAGCTGCTCGCATTTGAAATATCTCCCTAGTAGAGGCATCATATGTTTCTATCCCATCATCCCATAATTCATTTAACTCTTCTATTAAAGGTTGCAAAAAGACATCAATATTATTTCCAGGAGCTTTTGGTCTAGGAATAAGTAAGGACAAAATGAAGAACTCTTGTTTCATGCACATCCATGGTGGAAGATTTTATGGCATTAAAATCACTGGCCATGTACTATTGTAACGACCCGGCCGGTCGTTCTGTGGGATTGGCCCCGTTTCCCCTATTTCAGCTTTTCTATGTTCTATTTAACCTAATTATGTTGTGTTGGGTCAGTTGGTTTAGGTTCGGGGTGGTCGTGGTGAGAACTGAGACACTTAGTCTCTTAAACTGGCTTAATAGTTGGAAAAGTCAACTGGGAGTTGACTTATTGGTAAGCGACCTCCGAATGTAGATTTTATGGCCCGGATAGCTTCGTTAGGTGATTTGGAGCTTAGGAGTGTTTCAGAATGTGGTTTAGATGTCCGGTGTAGAATTAGGCTTCAATTGGCGAAAGTTAGTTTTTGGTGATTTCCGGTCGGCAGTGAAAAATTAGTTATCAAGGTTGGAATGGAATTCTGGAAGTTGGAGCAGGTTCGTAATGTCATTTTGGACATGTGTGCAAATTTTCAGGTCATTCGGAGGTGTTTTGGTTGGTTTCAGCATCGTTGGTGATTTTCGAAAGATTTAGGATTCTTAGGCTTGAATCATGAGTCGAATTTGTGTTTTGATGTTATTTTGAGTGTCCCGAGGGTTCGAATAAGTTTGGGTGATGATTTATGATGTGTTGGTATATTTGGTTGGGGTCCTTAGGGGCTCAGGATTGATTTCGGATGGTTAACGGAGGTTTGGACTTGGAAAATTGCAGCAAAACTGCTGCAGGTGCACCACTACTAGTGTGGTCGCACCTGCGGAAGGAGGACCGCAGGCACGAGGTCCCCAGGTGTAAAGACCTTGCGCAGGTGTGGAAGAGGGAGACCTGGCCAAGGAGCGTAGGTGCGGATGCCTGGTCGCACCTGCGAGCCCGCAGGTGCGAGAAAAGGTCCGCAGGTGCGGAAGTCGGATGCGCATGTGCGCACCTAGGACCGCAGGTGCGGGTCCACATGTGCGCTAATGGGGCTGCAGGTGCGGGAATCGCTGGGCAGATCGTATATAAAGGGTTCTTAGCACATTTTTGGCACTTTCATCACTTTTGCATGTGGGTTGAGACATTTTGGGAGCAATTTGAAGAGGGATTTCGAGGGTCTTCTGTAGAGGTAAGTTTCTTGGACTAAAAACTCGATTCTATGTTGATATTTGACGAATTAGACTTGGAATTAGTGGAATTTAATGGCATAAATTGGGGTTTAGGGCTTGGGAAATTGAGACATATAATTAAGGAATTTAGGGGTCAATTGTGGTAGGATTTTGATGCATTTTATATTTATAGACTCGGGAAGGGATAAGGATTCTTATGATGCAATTTTTATAGAATTCCGAGATGTGGGCCCGAGGGCCGGGTTTGGCCAATTTCGGAAATTTTGGTTAAAATTGATAGTTTTCAAGTATGCTTTGCTCCTTTAGTATATATTGATGATATTAATCTGGTTTGGTTAGATTCGGAGCAGTCGGGAGCCGATTCGAGAGGCAAGAGCATCGCAGATTAGTATTCGGGCCGGTTTGAGGTAACTAATGACTGTAAATCTTGTCCTGAGGGTATGAAACCCCGGACTTCATATTTTCTCACTATTTTTGGAGTGGCGCACATGCCGGATGTCGAGTGTATGGTGTGCACTGATTTTTGGATTTGGACTTGGTCCTTTCCACGACAACTATTGAGTTGCGTATTTACTTTAAATAATATGTTAAATTGTGTTTTAAATTATTGTTATATTTGGGCTGTAAGCCATGTTTGGGGCCTTACGCCGACTTGTTTAGACCCCTTGGGGGCTTTTACTGCTATTTCCTCACTGTGTTGACTTATGATTTACACTCAGTCATATTAGGCTTAACTGTTCTCGAAACTCAGCCTTATTTACACTATTTCTGAGATATAAAATGATGTTTTGGGTCGAGTAACCCATTTTACTGATAGCCCAAGTGGCTTACTGAGATTTTCTGACTGAGTGAGGCCGAGGGCCTGATTGTGAGGATACGAGATGTCACGAGGTGGCTTGATATTAGCGCTTGGGCTGAAGGAGCCCATCCGGAGTCTATACACAACCCCAGTAAGCGCATGTACCTACTGAGTGCGAGTGTCGAGTGTCGAGTGATTAGGAGGCATGAGTGACAGTGAGGTTGTCTGAGAGGCTGATACTGAGTGATTGTGAGGTATGCTGAGCGACTGATTCTGAGTGTTGATTTTCCCAAGGGGCGATTTATGATACATATTTTGGCCCGAGGGGCTATTTATGATTTATTTCATTTTACACTAAATCTTCGGGTATTTTTCTTAAATTGTTGGAAAACACACTTTTCAAAGATTTTACTGAAGTTGGTTTTTAAAGCTTGTTGATTTAATGTATACACTGTTGGAAAGAAAGGCTGTGCTTATTGTGAATTGATGATTTGATGTTATGTGTTTCTTACTGCTTAGACTTGATTTATTTTAATTACTACTGAGTTGGCGTACTCACATTACTCCCTACACCCCTGTGTGCAGATACAAGTGCTGGTACCGAGCGCTAGTTTTCTTCCTTCGTGTGGAGCCGGAGTTGGGACAACGAGGTAGTTGTTCAGCATCCATAATATCTCTTTTCCCAATTCTTGTTTTGTATTTAGTTCCTCGTTCCGAGTCTTGATGTATTATGATAGTAGGGTTATTTTGTACTACTCGTAGGTGCTCATGACGGTTGACTCTAGGTTTTAGGGTAGTGTATAAATTGTTTTATTCATTTTTGTTGTTGTGAACTGCTTAAACGAAAGAATTTTGTGATATATCAGAACCGTTTTGGAAATTATGAAAATATTATGTCAATATGTGATTGTTGGCTAGCCTAGTTCCATGTTAGGCGCCATCATGTCCGTCTTAGGATTTGGGGCCGTGACAAGTTGGTATCAGAGCAAGGGTTACACAAGACTCAACGGTCATGAGCAAGTTTAGTAGAGTCTTGTGGATCGGTACAGAGACGTCTGTACTTATTTTCGAGAGGCTACAGGACCCTTAGGAAAAATCTCATTTTCTTGAATTCTGTCGTGCCACTTTGTTGATTCTGGAAATCTAATTTTCTGTTGTTTCATTCTCTCACAGATGGTGAGGACTCGCGCTACCGATCAGGGTGACCAGACCCCAGCTAGTCCAGCGAGAGGTTGAGGCCGTGTTCGAGGCCGTGGTAGAGGTAAGGGACTAGCCCGTGCAGCAGCCGGGGTAGCACCAGAGGGTCCACCTACCATTCAGGATCAAGTTCCCATTGCAGATACTCCAACAGGACAGGCTCAGGCACCAGCGGTGCCTATTGTTATTCCGGGTCTTCAGGAGACCTTGGCTCAGATCTTGATAGTGTGTACTAGCCTTGCCCAAGCAGTTGCTGTATCTTCTACTCCTGCTACTTCTTAGGCCGGGGGAGGCACTCAGACTCCAGCTGCCCGGACACCTGAGTAGGTTATTCAAGGCCTTTAGACACCGGGGGCAGTTCCAGCCCAGCTGGTTGCTCCAGTTCAGAACTTCGTGGTTCCAGCTATGCTAGATGATGAGCAGCGTAGGCTGGGGGCGAGGATGCCTAGGGTTTTCTAGATAAGTGTCAGAGGATGCTTCGCACTGCTGGGATTCTGGAGACCAGTGGCGTCTCGTTTGCTACTTTTTCAATTTTCTGGGACTGCTTTTACTTTGTGGGAGTCCTTCGAGAGGCGTAGTCCTGTTGGTGTAGCACCCCCCACCTGGCAGCAGTTCTCCACTATCTTCTTGGAGAAGTATGTACCCAGTCTCACAGGGAAGAGCAACACAGACAGTTTGAGCAGCTGCGTCAGGGGGAGCTATCAGTGATGCAGTGTGAGATGCGGTTTTCAGAGTTGGCTCGTCATGCCACTGAGTTGGTCCCTACTGATAAGGAGAGGATTAGGAGGTTCGTGGATGGCCTCACTTATCAGCTCTGCCTTTTGATGACTAGGGAGAGGGTATCAGGTGCTACCTTTGAGCAGGTTGTTGATATTGCTCGAGATATTGATTCGGTGCCGCCAGGAGCGGGAGGAGAGGGAGGCCAAAAGGCCTCGTGGATCTGGTGGTTCTAGTGGTGCTCCTTCCAAGGGGCAGTTTCAGCATGGTAGAGGCCGTTCATTCAGGCCTCCTCAGCCAGTCCGCCCAGCCTATATTGGTGCATCTTCGGGGCATAGTCCCCACAGTTCTCAGCCGGGCCGTTCTTTATTCGATTCCCTTCCAGCCCAGAGTGCAGCTCGAGCACCACCAGTTCAGGGTTCTTATATGCATGATTCTTCTAGTGGCCATTCTGGTGTCACGGGTTTCTTTCAGTCCCCGTCTCCAGCTCTAGGGAGTTGTTTTGAGTGCAGAGAGTTTGGGCACATGTGGAGACAGTGTCCCCGTCATTTTGGTGGTTCTTCTCAGTTGAGGGGCCAACCCTTGACTTCGGCTCCAGTTACTTCACAACCCACCCATTAAGCTAGGGGTGGGGGTCAGACCGCCAGGGGCCGCGCTAGAGGGGGAGGTCGTGTAGGTGTAGGCCAGGATCGTATCTATGCACTTCCAACCAGGCTAGATGCTATGGCCTCCGATGTAGTGATCACATGTATTGTCTCAGTCTGTCGCCGAGATGCTTTGGCTTTATTTGAACCTTTTTCTACGTATTCCTATGTTTCTTCACATTTTTCCCATTATATGGATGTGCCCCGTGAGTCTCTAGTTGCATAGGTTCATGTATCTACTCCAGTGGGCGATACTATTATTGTAGACCGTGTGCATCGGTCATGTGTGATATCTATTGGGGGTCTGGAGACCCGAGTGGACCTGTTGTTGCTCAGCATGGTTGATTTTGATGTGATATTGGGCATGGATTGGCTATCTCCGTGTCATGCTGTTCTTGATTGTCACGCTAAGACTATGACCTTAGCTATGCTAGGATTTCCGAGGGTTGAGTAGAGAGGTTCGTTTGAGTATGTGCCTAGCAGAGTGATTTCTTACCTGAAGGCTCAGCGTATGGTTAAAAAGGGGTGTTTATCGTATTTGGCTTTTGTGAGGGATGTCAGTGGTGAGACTCCAGCTATTGATTCGGTTCCTATGGTCCGTGATTTTCCGGACGTGTTTCCTGCAGATCTTCCAGGCAGGCATGCCACCTGACAGGGACATTGATTTTGGTACTGACCTGGTGCCAGGCACTCAGCCTATCCCTATTACACCTTATCATATGGCACCATCGGAGTTGAAGGAATTAAAGGAGCAACTTCAGGAACTCCTAGATAAGGGGTTCATTCGGCCTAGTGTGTCACCTTGGGGTGCTCCGGTGTTGTTTGTGAAGAAGAAGGATGGTTCTATGCGTATGTGTATTGATTATCGACAGCTGAACAAGGTTATGGTGAAGAACCGATATCCCTTGCCTCGTATAGATGACTTTTTTGATTAGTTTCAGGGTCCCAGGGTATTTTCCAAGATTGACTTGCGTTCTGGCTATCATCAGTTGAAGATTCGGGGGCCCGACATCCCGAAGACTGCCTTCAGGACTAGGTATGGTCATTATGAGTTTCTGGTTATGTCATTCGGACTAGCCAATGCCCCAGCGGCTTTTATGCACTTGATGCACAGTGTGTTCCGGCCTTATCTTGACTCCTTCGTCATCGTGTTTATTGATGACATTTTGGTGTATTCCCGATCTCGGGAAGATCATGAGCAGCATTTGAGAGTTGTGCTTCAGACTTTGAGGGAGAAGAGGTTGTATGAAAATTTTTTGAAGTGTGAGTTCTGGCTAGATTCAGTAGCTTTCTTGGGGCACGTGGTGTCCAGTCAGGGTATTCAGGTTGATCCGAAGAAGATAGAGGTGGTGTAGAGCTGGCTTAGACCGTCATCAGCTACCAAGATTCGCAGTTTCCTTGGTTTGGCAGGGTACTATCGCCGTTTTATAAAGGGATTTTCATCTATTGCAGCACCTATGACCAGACTAATCCAGAAGGGTGCTCAGTTCAGGTGGACTGAGGAGTGTGAGGAGAGCTTTCAGAAGCTCAAGTCAGCTTTGACTACAACTCCGGTATTGGTTTTGCCTACGGGTTTAGGTTCTTATACAGTTTACTGTGACGCCTCGAGAGTTGGCCTTGGAGCAGTTTTGATGCAGTACGGTAGGGTGATTGCCTACACGTCCAGATAGTTGAAGGTGCACGAGAAGAATTATCCTGTGCACGATCTTGAGCTAGCAGCTATTGTCCACGCCTTAAAGATTTGGCGTCATTATTTGTATGGAGTGCATTGTGAGATTTTCACTGATCACCGTAGTTTGCAACATCTGCTTAAGTAGAAGGACCTGAATTTGCGTCAGAGGAGATGGTTGGAGCTCCTCAAGGATTATGACCTCACCATTCTATATCATTCGGGGAAGGCCAATGTAGTGACCGGTGCCCTAAGTCGCAGAGCAGAGAGTTTGGGGAGTCTAGCTACCTTCCAGCAGCAGAGCGACCTTTAGCACTTGATGTTCAGGCTTTAGCGGGTCAGTTGGTGAGATTGGATCTATTAGGGCCCCCGCGGGTATTGGCTTGTGTAGCCTCCAAGTCTTCTCTTTATGATCAGATTAGAGCACGCTAGTATGATGATCCACACTTGCTCGTTCTTCAGGACAGGGTCTATCGCGGTGATGCCAGGGATGTGGTTATTGGTGATGATGGGGTCATGAGGATGCAGGGCCGGATTTGCGTGCCCAATGTGGATGGGCTTCGAGACTTGATTCTAGTTGAGGCCCATAGTTCGCGGTATTCCATCCATCCGGGTTCCGTAAAGATGTATCAGGATCTGAGATAGCATTATTGGTGGAGGCGGATGAAGAGGGATATCGTTGAGTTCGTGGCTCGGTGTCTCAACTGTCAACAAGTCAAGTATGAGCACTAGAGACCGGGTGGATTGATTAAGAGATTAGATATTCCGGAGTGGAAGTGGGAGCGGATCACCATGGACTTCGTAGTTGGGCGTCCATGGACTTCGAGGAGGTTTGATGCTATATGGGTTATTGTGGATCGGCTGACCAAGTCCGCGCACTTCATTCCTATTGGTACTACTTATTCTTCTGAGCGGTTAGTTGAGATTTATATCAGGGAGATTTTCCGATTGCATGGGGTTCCAGTTTCTATCATTTCCGACAGAGGTACTCAGTTCACATCTCAGTTTTAGAGGGCTGTGCAGAGGGAGCTAGGTACTCAAGTTGAGTTGAGCACAACGTTTCATCCTCAGACCGATGCGCAGTCGGAGCGCGCTATTCAGATTCTGGAGGACATGTTACGTGCGAGTGTCATTGATTTCGGGGGTTCATGGGACCAGTTTCTGCCACTCACATAGTTTGCATATAATAATACTTATCAGTCGATTATCCATATGGCCCCATATGAGGCTTTATATGGTAGGAGGTGTAGATCTCCGGTTGGTTGGTTTAAGCCGGGTGAGGCTAGGTTGTTGTGCACAGACTTGGTTCAGGATGCATTGGGTAAGATGAAGTTGATTCTGGAGCGGCTTCGCACGACGTAGTCTAGGCAGAAGAGTTATGCGGACCAGAAGGTCCAGGATGTGTCTTTCATGGTTGGGGAGAAGGTGCTGCTAAAGGTGTCACCTATGAAGGGTGTTATGAGGTTCGGGAAGAGGGGAAATCTGAGTCCCCGATTCATTGGGCCATTTGAGGTGTTGCGGAGGATTGGAGAGGTGCCTTGCCACCCAACTTATCGAGTATTCATCCGGTGTTCCATGTTTCGATGCTCCGGAAGTATGTTGGTGACCCGTCGCATGTTTTGGACTTCAACACGATTCAGCTCGAGGGTGATATGTCACATGAGGTAGAGCCAGTGGCTATTTTGGTCGTCCGGTCAGAAGGCTGAGGTCTAGGGATATAGCTTCAGTGAAGGTTCAGTGGAGATGGCAGCCAGTGAAGGATACCACCTGGGAGACCGAGCGGGAGATGCTGAGCAGATATCCTCACTTATTTGAGTCTCCAGGTATGTTTCTAGACCAGTTCGAGGACGAACGTTTGTTTAAGAGGGGGAGGATGTAACGACCCAGCCGATCGTTTTGTGAGATTAGCCCCGTTTCCCCTATTTTAGCTTTGTTATGTGCTAGTAAACCTAATTCTGATGTGTTGGGTCGGTTGGTTCGGGTTCGGGGTGTTCGTGGTGAGAACTGAGACACTTAGTCTCTTAAATTGGCTTAATAGCTGGAAAAGTCAACTGGGAGTTGACTTATTGGTAAACAACCTCGGAATGTAGAATTTATGGCTCGGATAGCTTCTTTAGGTGATTTAGGGCTTAGGAGTATGTTCAGAATGTGATTTTGATGTCCGGTGTAGAATTAGGCTTGAATTAGCGAAATTTAGTTTTTGGCGATTTTCGGTCGGCAGTGAAAAATTGGTTATCGGGGTCGGAATGGAATTCCGGAAGTTAGAGCAGGTTCGTAATGTCATTTGGACGTGTGTGCAAATTTTTAGGTCATTCGGAGGTGTTTTGGTTGGTTTCGGCATCGTTGGTGATTTTCGGAAGATTTAGGATTCTTAGGCTTGAATCATGAGTCGAATTTGTGTTTCGATGTTATTTTGAGTGTCCCAAGGGTTCGAATAAGTTTGGGGTATGATTTATGACGTTTTGGTATATTTGGTTGGGGTCCCGAGGGGCTCGGGATTGATTTCGGATGGTTAACGGAGGTTTGGAATTGAAAAATTGCAGCAAAACTGCTGCTAGTGCACCACTGCTGGTGTGGTCGCACATGCGGAAATAGGATCGCAGGCTCGAGATCACCAGGTGCGAAGACATTGCGCATGTGCGGAAGAGGGAGACCTGGACGCATGTGCGGATGCCTGGTCGCACCTGCGAGCCCGCAGGTGAGAGAAGAGGTCCGCAAGTGTGCTAATGGGGCCGCAGGTGTGGGAATTGCTGGGCAGATCATATATAAAGGGCTCTTAGCGAATTTTTGGCACTTTCATCACTTTTGCATGCGGGTTAAGACATTTTGGGAGCAAATTGAAGAGGGATTTCGAGGGTCTTCTGTGGAGGTAAGTTTCTTGGACTAAAAACTCAATTCTATGTTGATATTTGACGGATTAGACTTGGAATTAGTGGAATTTAATGGCATAAATTGGGGTTTAGGGCTTGGGAAATTGATATTTATAATTAAGGAATTTAGGGGTCAATTGTGGTCAGAGTTTGATCCATTTTATATGTATAGATTCGGAAAAGGATAAGGATTCTTGTGATGTAATATTTATAGAATTCCACCTGGGCCCGAGGGTCGGGTTTGGCCAATTTCGGGGATTTGGGTTAAATTTGATAGTTTACGAGTAAGCTTTGATCCTTTAGCATATATTGATGATATTTATCTGGTTTGGTTAGATTCAAAGCAGTTGGGAGCCGATTCGAGAAGCAAGAGCATCGCAGATTAGTATTTGGGCCGGTTTGAGGTAAGTAATGACTGTAAATCTTGTCCTGAGGGTATGAAACCCCGGACTTCGTATTTTCTCACTATTTTTGGAGTGGCGCACATGCCAGAAGACGAGTGTGTGGCGTGCACTGATTTTTGGATTTGGACTTGGTCCTTTCCGCGACAACTATTGAGTTGCGTATTAACTTTAAATTATATGTTAAATCGTGTTTTAAAACTATTGCTATATTTGGGCTGTAAGCCATGTTTGGGCCTTGAGCCGACTTGTTTAGACCCTTTGGGAGATTTTACTGCTATTTCCTCACTGTGTTGACTTATGATTTACACTCAGTCATATTATGTTTAACTGTTTTCGAGACTCAGCCTTATTTACACTATTTCTGAGATATAAAATGATGTTTTGGGTCGAGTACCCCATTTTGCTGATAAACCGAGTGGCTTACTGAGAGTTTCTGACTGAGTGAGGCCGAGGGACTGATTGTGAGGATATGAGATGCCACGAGGTGGCTTGATATTAGTGCTTGGGCTGAAGGAGTCCATCCGGAGTCTGTACACACCCCCATTGAGCGCAGGTACCTATTGAGTGCGAGTACCCAGTGACAGGTGATTGGGAGGCATGAGTGACAGTGAGGTTGCCCGAGGGGCTGATACTGAGTGATTGTGAGGTATGCTGAGTGACTGATTCGGAGTGATGAGTTTCCCGAGGGGCGATTAATGATACATGTTTTGGCCCGAGGGGCTATTTATGATTTATTTCATTTTACACTAAACTCTTCGGGTATTTTTCTGAAATTGTTGGAAATCACACTTTTCAAAGGATTTTACTAAAGTTGGTTTTTAAAGCATGTTGATTTAATGTATACACTGTTGGAAAGAAAGGCTGTGCTTATTGTGAATTGATGATTTGATCTTATGTATTTCTTACTGCTTAGACTTGATTTATTTTCATTACTACTGAGTTGGCGTACTCACATTACTCCCTGCACCCCTGTGTACAGATACAGGTGCTGGTACCGAGCGCTAGTTTTCTTCCTTCGTGTGGAGCCGGAGTTGGGACTTCGAGGTAGCTGTTCAGCGTCCACAATATCTCTTTTCCCATTTCTTGTTTTGTATTTAGCTTCTCGTTCCGAGTCTTGATGTATTATGGCAGTAGGGTTATTTTATACTACTCATAGATTCTCATGGCGCCAGGTTTTGGGGTAGTGTATAAACTGTTTTATTCATTTTTGTTGTTGTGAACTACTTAAATGAAAGAATTTTGTGATATATCGGAACTGTTTTGGAAATTATGAAAATATTATGTTAGTATGTGATCGTTGGCTAGCCTAGTTCCATGTTAGGCACCATCATGGTTGATTAGGATTTGGGGTCGTGACAACTGTGTACAGTTCGCATTGTGCCAAATGGATTAAAACCATCATAAGCTAATCCTAGGCGCACATTGCGAGGATCTCCAGCAAATTCGGGATATTTACTATCAAAATTTTTCCAAGCTTCAGAATCTGCAGGATGACGTAGACTTCCATCTTTGTTGCGCTCTTCATGATTCCATCGCATTGCTTTAGAAGTTTCTGAAGACATAAACAATCTCTGAAGCCTTGGCTTTAAAGGAAAATACCTTAGGGCTTTGGCTGGAATTTTTCTAGCATCATTTTTCCATCTAGAAGCCTCACAAACTTTGCATTTATTAACATTCTTATTAGCAAACTCTTTCCTAAAAAGCATGCAATCGTTAGGACAAGCATGAATATTTTCATACTTTAAGCCCAAGCCTTCAACTATCTTTTTGGTCTCATAGAAAGAAGGAGGCAATTTTTCTCCTTCAGGAAGCGCATCTTTCAATAGTCCAAGCAAAGAATTAAAAGATTCATTTGACCATTTGAACATGCATTTTATTTGATACATATGCAACAAAAAGGACAGTTTGCTAAACTTCTTACATCCAGGATATAGTTCTTCATTTGCCTCCTTCATGAGCCGTTCAAATTTATCCACCTCTGGATGAGATTGATTTCCAGATGGATGATCAGTATTCTCTTGTACGTTTTGCTCCATGCCACCACTTTCACTAATGTCAGTATCCATGAACTGTGTAACACATCCAAATGCATCATGTATCATTGCTCGCATATCATCGCCCCTTAGAGTTGACTGGTTGCAGTTATTTTCTCCAGCATTGTATGATCGCGTTAGAGACTCCCCATGACAAAACCAAGTATCATATGACGGTATAATACCATTAATCACAAGATGATCATATGATGTAGCCCGATTTACTTGATGGATAAGCACACACTCCGTACAAGGACATGTAATTTTTTCTCCAGGTTGTTTTCCAGAAAAGACATGATTTAAAAAATTCTCTACTCCACCCAAATATTCTTTACTAACTCTATCGCAATACATCCATCTTTTATTTCTAGGATTGTCCATGACGTTCAAGATATTCCTTTCTTTTCTGTAATTACTGCAAGAGCTACATATTTGTTAGTAAAAATGAGAAATTAATCAAAAAGGTAGTTCAAAATAAAAAAATCATCCTATTAATAGGTAATTCCACAGCTCAAAGATATCATTTTAACAATTGAAACTATCAAACATAAATCTATTAAAACTATCATTTTATGATGCAAGGCCATTTCTAATTATTTACTCGATGCTCTCCACTTTAAGAGATATTCACATATAATAAAAAAGGTTAATAACTCCTCGCAACATATTCCTGTTTATCGTATGTAGTGTTCGCTTCAGTTTAAGTGCTCTTAAAAATTAAAAATCTGTAAATCTTATTTCAATTCCAAAGTTAAATTGAACATATAGCAAAGAGATTAGTTCATTAATGCTGCTTTTGATCAGCTTTATGGATATGAAGTTGAAATCTCTTTGTAGCTACTATTTCAGACCACCTTATTGATTCAAACACCATTGCACTAACAGATCATATTATTACTAAAAAGATCACCTATTATTACTAAATAGCTACTATTTCAGACCCCCTTAGCAAAGGGAATTAAGGTCATATTATTACTAAAAGATCCACTCGCACATCGAGCTTCGAGCTAACAAAATGCATATCGTTACCTTCAAATAGTCAAACAGAATAAGACTTTGAACCAAAACGTGGCGCCTAAAACTAGGATCTTTCAACTGAGACTAAGATAACGATCAAAATTAATATTCCATTAATTTGTTGCTCCACTTTACTTTAGATGAGCTTTCTAAATTGAGAAATGTTCCCATACCTCGAGACCCATAAGTTTACTGCTTGTAAGATATTTTATGTTAAAGGTTGTCATTGTATGAATTCGAATAATTCGTCATTCCTTACCATGATGACAAAAAAGAAACAAAAATACTACAAGACAAGTTGCTTAGTCGACAGTGACAAAGTTCCAGTTTGGATTAATTTCTAGTCAGCCTTTCGAAATACCATTACACTTCTAACTGTAATATAAAATACAAAAGCCTCTTAACTATTTTTATTTCTACAATTGCTTCACGAAGACTGAAGAGTAGCCTAAAATGCAACCAGAAAAGGAAGCAGATCATGTCGAAACGTGTCGTCTTGTGCTTTACACTTATAATACTCTATCACAGATGTTTGTTTTCTTTTATTAAACACTTTATTTTCAGAGTTGGGATGAATCAATATCTTCAAACACTATCAAAATGATTAAACGAGAGTTTGTTGGAAAAGGCAACGCCAATTTAAAAAATCAAGCATCATCAATCAATTGTAAATAAATCTATATAAACAATCAAACAAAAAGGATCCACCGTAAAACAATCAATATAATCAATCGAGCAGCATCAAGCATCAATCCATTGTAAATCAATCCAAATAAACAATCGAGCAACATCAATCCACTGTAAATCGATCAATCCATATAAAAAATCGAGTAGGATCAATCAAAAATCTATTGCAAAATGATTGCAAGCAACCAATTTAACAGGGGAAGAAGAGAATTAACAGGGGAAGAAGAGAAGGTCACACGAACGAGAGAATTTACCTGGAAAAGAATCGACGACCTTGATGAAATTCACCGCGTACTGGAATTACGCAACAACAATTTAGGTTTTCCTATTCAATTGACGGTATCCCTTTCTATTAAAGGGAAATATATTTTCCTAGTCCCTACACGTTTCTAATTGGAGGGAACGATAAATCTCGTCCAAAAAATTTGGAGGGAACAATGTTTTTCTTTTTGTGGGGAGGGAAAAGTTAAAATAATAAAAAATTAAATTCAATTAGTAAGTTTTAGTGCAAATTATATTTTTATGCCGGTAAAGGGATATTTTTTACTGGCTAATATTCATGTGCCGCTAGTTTTTCAGCTTAAGGAATTTATTAGCAACAATTGCCTTATTGTCGTTAAAGGTCTTTTTTGTAGTAGTGAATAATAATAGTCATCATAATAACAAAAAAGGAGAAAAATAAGGTTTCTCAAAATAATCCTTCAAAAGTGAAGATAATATGTATCAATGTGGTCTATTAATACGAGTCACGCTCACATGATTATAGTCCATTCCTTGAAAAGGTGACTTGTGATAAGCATTGAAAATGCAGACTTATTCCTAAAAGTAAATGTAAAAATATATATGTGATAAAAATTATGCATAATAATGTGCTTATGTATGGTGGAATAAATTCTACAACTCGCCTCTAAGGGAGGTTTGAGAGAAATAAAGATAATGAATATTACTGTGTGGTTACGTGAATATGTTATTGGTCGCATACATGTGATACGCTGAAAATATTTTGATATGCCTTATAGAAAGTTATTAAAGATAAAATATTAAAGCAAGAAATGATTTTGCTTATGATGATTTTTACCATGACCGTTATTATGATATGATTTCCGTGAAGGAGACATTCACCATATGGATGGTGTGATAAAAGATCTTGTAGTATAGAAACAATTAGGAGCTCCAAAAAATTAATTTATTACCGTCCGGTTGAATATAATTGTTCATGACATTGATATTGTAGTAAGTCTCAAAAGAAACTTTTTTAGTTTCAAATATATTAGCCAAAGTGGTTGGCATATTGAGACTATAAATGAAAAGAAGATTGAATATATTCATATTACTATAATCATACTGGGTAAATATGAAAGGTTATCCGATTTTTCTTCTATTTATATGACACATATATAAGCATGATAATGGAATCACTTGCAACAAGTAAACTAGAGGTTTACTGAAACAAAGATTAGTAAGCATGGCCGGTTAGCCATCCCGGTTCAATTATGATGCGAAAATTACTTGAGAATTCAGATTAGCATATATTGCAGAAATAGAGATTCTTCAATAATTATCTTGTGCTGTTTATTCTCATGATATACCAGTTAAGGTTGGGATTGAATCCTTTGATATCTGGAACGAATAAAATGTGATATATATGTATGGGCGCAATCACCTGTCATGTAGACCGTTTACTATTTATATGATTTTAATAGATGCATCTCTTCTATGGTCAAATGTGTGTTTGTTATCAACTTGCAGTTTTGCGTTTGCAAGGTTGCTTGCTCAAATTATTAGAGCACAATTCCAGAAAAAAAATTATGATAATTTATCTTGATAATGCTGGTTTAAATCCAAGGTGGTTTAGCAGGAAATGTATGCCTCCAATTAAGATAAACCATTGGTTATGAGAACAAAACTCTCAAATAGAAATTTGGTATAAGGTGTATTATTTAATATACAACAACACTTGTAAGCATCTAGCCAACAAGTTATAATAAATTCTCCCTATCTTAATTGGTTCAGGGTCAGAAACCAAATAATTTTCATCTAGAAATATGGATGTGCTATATGATTTAATTGTTCTGCCGCAATGCACAAAGATGGGTTCTCAAAGAAAGTTGGAGATATGTGTCGGTGATCCCAACATTAGGGGGTAAATGGACAGCTAAAAAAGTAATACATGGAATAAATTATTATGAGTGCACCTAGATCCTCGTACAAGAAAATGTGAACTTGAAGTTCAAGTGATAATTCATTTGCAAAATATTGCCATACGCATTTGCTGACCCAAAGCTAAATATCATATTTCAGCTGCTAAATCCTCCAATTAGAATAAAGTTCATGATGGATAGAGTCTATGGCACGCATGAAGCGTAATAGACTAATCGGTTCCAAAGATAAAACTCCTTGAAGAAGGAGATGATCAAATGTTCAAGATGGTCATAATAAGGAGGCAAGTGCTCTAGAAGAGCACCACGACATAACACTCTATAAGACCTCATGGGAGAGGCTCAGGTACCTAGAAATAATGCTATAGTGAGATCTCGATAAGTTATGTCTTTATTGAGTGATAATGGAACCGATATAAAATGATCATCGACGATATTGTTGATATAATAAAGCGCTCAATATTATTAATATTGACGAGGATCTTGAGCTCAAATCTTTCATGGAATTTGGACAAATAAATGATTGGCCAAATGAAAAATATGCAATGGATTGACTTCACCTGAATAATGTGAAGTTGGACGGAAAGTTCCAACACCTGAAAGTGAACTGAAAAATCAAGTAGATAGACATAAAGACGACTTGTGGCACAAGAGTTTTCATAAATATTCCGGCATTAGTTATATGGAGATATGTTCTCCTGTGATGGATGATACCGTTTTCAAATTTTTATTTGGCAATACATGAAAAACTTGATATGTGTATAAATGAAAATCTTTGAAGGATTCACATTGTTCTGTAGCATAGTAAGGTTCCTAAGAAACTTGTTAAATAAAACTTAATCAAATCCTTATGTGGATTACTAATCATGGCGTACATGATTTATTTTGTGTCTAGTGCAATTGGTGCACTAATATATTGTTACACCCCATATTTTCGTATGTGAGAGTGCATCGTAAGTCAATTGATGTAAGCTCAGAAATAAGATTATATTTGGAAGCACATAAAGTAAGTTAATCATGTTACCTTGGAGGTTAAAAATATTTAAGATCATGAATAATGAGTACCAAGAGGGTTGGAAAGCTTAGAAGCTAAACCAATTGAAGAAAATAAGTTTCGTCGAAAGTAGACGAGTTTGGAATGTTATAACATGTACTTTAGGGTGAAACTATGGTTCATTACATGATAAAGAGGTTATGCTATGATTTATGTTTTTCGTATGATGATCGTGTGCTTCGTTTTGAAGTCAAGCAAGTTATGGAACAAAAGTTGAGAAAGATCTTCACAAATTACATTCATAATGTGCTGAAAATTAGGTTAAATGTAACTGAGATTTTCTCCCAATATTCTTGGAATTATTGGATGATCTACCAACCAAATTGAATATCTATGAGTCTAGTTTCAAACGCATTAAACCATTCATCGATACGGCATATGAGTAGATAGATATTTTTATTTTTGCGAGACTACGCAGACATCATAAGTGACAAGTAGGTGGTTCACTAAAGCTTTTTGAGCAATACGTTTCGTGTGTTATATGAGGTTTTATTGGGACATATTATATACCAAATTGAAGGTCTTGGAATTTAGTTTCCAACTCTCTTAACCGCGTTCATACGACATCCGTATAAAAAGATATAAGCGTCAAAAGATGGGCCAATGCTAGGGTGCCAAGCTAGTACCTCTTTGATTTTTCCAAAGTTGATATATATAAGTTTTAGGTCGGCTTTCTCTTCATTTTTCAGAATAACACGAGAGAACACCCATAAACATATACTTAAGATCTCTTCTAGGGTTTCAAAGAAGATTATCATCCCGGACATGAAATCGAGAAGTGATAACATCAAAACGATCCCTACGACGTAAGTGTCATTTTACCGCCTCTCTTTTTTCTTTGTAGTTAGAGTTTTGGAAGGTACTTCATAGTTAAGAAACGTGTAATATATGTATTTAAGTGTTTAAATATCAAGGAAGGTTGATAAATGTGTTTCCTAATAGTTAGAACTCACGGGACGGTGATCGGAAGCTGTGAGTTCGAGTTATTTGACTTGTAGCAGACTGTTTTGTGGACTCTTTTGTGTTACTGTTGGGCTGCATATTTCATTACTGTTTTGTGGAGTTCTGGAGGAGGAAGGGTGTGTAGAAACACCATATATATTTAGGGTGGTGGTCTGGTCGTTCATCGTAATATTTTCGGGTCGTTTGACACTACTACGGTGGTCGTTTTGTGTATCAAGAGATTGCAGTGTGTTGGGTTGTTTTGTAGTATTTTGTGGTGTATATAAGGCTGGAAAATAATGTATATATGTTTTTGTTGTTGTTTTTGTGTTGTTTTGTTGTTGGTGTTATCTTGAATTTGGAGGAAGTAAGGATAATAGGGGAGATGCTGCCCGTTTTTATACAAAATAAGATTGTCGTTCGTTGTGCGATCGTTGTACCTTTCGTAACTTAATGATTGTACTATTATCATTGCTGTTGATTAAAGTGAAAAGAGGCGAGTTCAACTTGGTTCGAGGAAAGATTATGTTAAGGTATGTTAAGGCTCTTCATTCATTCTTTTGGCATGATCTAAAGTGAAACGAACGGAAACGATACGCTATTTAATAATGAATCTGCTCCTAGCAACTAAGGTGGTCCTTGTTGTTCTTTCCTTTCAAAGTTATTCTAAGAAAGTATGTATGATATTTGAGTCCTAGTGAATCTCATATTCATGGTATGATGTCCACAATGTTAATAGAATGTGCAACTACCTTACGTCACTCCAAAAGGTTTAGAGCGTGATTTCACGAGTCCATCATGCATTATATAGTATCTATTTTACTCTATCGAGCCTCTATATAGTCGGCCGGCTATGACACCTATTGTGCAACCATTGATCAGTTGGGTTTACCGAGCTCCACGTGGCCGGGTACGACTCTACCGAGCCTTATGATGGCCGTGTATGTTTTTACCGTCCTCTACGAGGCCGGGTATGATATGATGATGATGATGCCCACAGAGGAGGATGTTTTAAAATATTATATATATGTATCACGCATTTCATGTCACTATCTCTCAGAGGTACTCAAATACTACAGGTTGTATCTCCAACATCTCTTTACATTACTGTTCTTAGTTATGTTATCTGCCTTACATACTCAGTACTTTATTCGTAGTGACGTCCCTTTTGCTTGGGGACGCTACGTTTCATGCCCGCAGGTCCCGATTGACAGGTTGACAGTCCTCCTAGTAGGCTATGAGCTCAGCGGAAGGTGTTGCTGCACTCCACTTGCTCCGGAGTTGCCTATTTGGTCAGTATGATTGGGACATGCCTTGACTGGTATGGCGGGGCCCTGTCCCGGACTTTATGTCATTTATGTACTCTTAGAGGCTTGTATACAAATGTCAGGTATATGGATACGTGTATGGACTTGTAGGCCTATGTTTTGAGTTTACAAATAATCATGTCAGCCTTAGAGGCGCGTAGGTCACATGTATAAGTTTCTATATCATGTTAGGTCGTCCTATATCTAGCATTCCCTTATGTTTTATTTAGGTTATCTCATGATAGCCCTTTTGGCCCATTTACCCATGAGAGTACGATAAGAAAGATATGTTACGTTGGTACTCGGTCGACTAAGGTACCGGGTGCCTGTCGCGGCCCATAGGTTGGGTCGTGACAGAAGTGGTATCAGAGCAGTTCTGTCCTAGGGATGTATACAAGTCGTGTCTAGTAGAGTCTTGTTTATGGGTGTGTTGTGCACCACACTTATAAGCAGGAGGCTACATGACATTTAGGACTGTCACTCTTTCTTCTTACTCTAGATCGTGTGGCAGAGCTCAGTTGTAATAAATCAAACTCCTAACTTCTATTATTCATAATACAATGATGCCTACATCTAGAAAAAAATAGTTGGTAAGAGATTGAATATGATTGTGGAAGAGTTGAATCAGAGGAACTCGATTTTGCATCATGCTTATGATGAGTAAATGTGAGGTCTTCAGCAGATCATGTGTGTACTAAGATGTGTAAGTTTCTTAATAAGGAGCTCTAAGGAAATAATATCTATCTACCTATATGGTAAAAAGAAATAAGAGAATCATAAGGTAGATACAAGTTTCAGCAAGTAAAGGAAGCAAGATGAAGAAGGGTACGAGGTACCTAGTTAATAAAGATTATCAATATTTATATTCAGGCAGAGAAATATAAGCATTTTGAGTTACTTTCAACAGTAACAGAGATATCTACAATTGTCCATACCCATCTCAATTATGCCCTATGGGAGCTAACTGACATAATTTAAGAGAAAGATATGATATCAGGATCCAGTTAGGGTTAAAGTAACCCAAAATGTTGGATGGATTGTTACCATTATCTAACATTTTTGGAGGATAGTGCAGGACATGGTAATAGTTCTCATTAGAAGATAGCCAGATGGTGCACTCTAGAATGTCAGAAAGTTCAGAAGATAGGCATTGGAATCCTAGAAGGGATGAATATTTACCTTAGGATGACTCCTGCCCCTAGTAAAGATGAATGTTAGTCGACCCAAGAACCAATGAGATGGTGCAAAGGTTTCTAAAAGCGAAAGACTATTTTGTTGAAGTTTTTAGAATACGGTAATAGACAAAGATATTAGCAGGAGAATAAGAAGAGAGTAAATAAAGCATTATGAGTAAGATGTGATAAATGAGTGATAACGGTAAATCAAAATATGACAGGATGACAGAGTCTATAGTCAAGTGAAGGAAAAGACAAGAGGAGAGATGCCATGAGAAAATAAAAGTATAAGCCATAAAGCCATACCCGCATTTCGATAAATGAGTTGGTGACTCAAACGTGATTAACAGAAGGAAGAGTGAGACCCTCACAACAATAGAAATTAGTATGGGCTAGTGAACAAGATAAACTGAACATGAATTAAGGACCGAAGGAATTGGTAATAGTCGGCATCATTTTAGAGATCATGTTTCGACAGTAATAGAATGAACAATAGAAGAATAACCTTTAATGGTCATTCACAAAGACGCTTCCCTAAAGCAACCACTATAAGCAGAGTTAAGCTTAAGGGGCTAAATATTCCAGTTAGACCAGGTGTCACCCTTGTGCATAAGAAATTCAATTATCCCTGGTGTAGAAGGGCTACCGCAAAGCGAGTAATAAGTTAGTGAAGATGTGAAAAAAAAATGCCAAAGATGAAGAGGTAACTATCGAATGGTAAAGGAGGAATGCGGTAAAAAGGTGAAATGAATGAGATTGCATTTATTCAGATCCTACAGATATAATATGACTCCAAAACATTATGCAAGCATGACTTCGAGGAGAATCAATAAGGGTTTCTCACTGGATGATTTTGATAAATAAGTGGGAATGAACACTTGATACATAAGGATCTCGTACGAGAGGTAAGTTAAGACAAAGGACATAACCCAAGAGGCGTTACATAAAATACAGACATGAGAGTGGACCAACGGGTAGTTTGTAGTTAATTCACGAAGAGCCTAGTTATGGATACATAGGAGGATACAAACAAATCACTAGATCATGCAAGATAAACATAGTGAAACCCAGCATAGGAATTCAGTTTCTCAAATACAACATCGTAATCCTCGAGAAATATTCAGATAGGAGTTGGGGGTAGTAAAAGGTACAATATAAGTGTTACAGAAATAAAAGAGAGTGCCACTAGGGAGACAACTAAAATTTCAAGTCAGAAGCAACCCTACAAGCTCAAGGGCGTGAAGGTAAGTAATTAAGGATAATCATCGACGAGTAAGAACATCAGAAATACAGTGGGGTATAGAACTTAATAAGCTCACAACTTTACAAGAGTCAGAGGGTCTTCCCTAAGCACTGCAACGAAAGACCAGCTGAGGAAATAAAGAAGAAGGCTTCAACATAAGCATAATGACCTAAAGAAGAAGTGGTCTTGTAACAGCAGTCTCACTATAATATTGTATGATCTCCAAAAGAAAGTGGAAACCTATCGTGGCTAATGAATGGGAAGAAGAAAAAAATCAAGAGTTGATAATTGAGATCATATGAGTTATAGGGAACTCCAGTATTCGTGGGCACTAAGATATGCCAAGTATCCATACAGCAAGTGGCAAGAACGGCCAGGAAAAGTAATTTCTTACATTTAAAGGCGACTGGGAAGGCATGAAAGGAAATCTATGGTGCTAGCATGTTAAAAGG
>ML400340.1:22563-32700 GCA_005239525.1 Nicotiana knightiana | reverse complement strand
ATATATATATATATACTTTAAGAATGTGAGTATTATTATTATTTATTTATTTACTTTAATTAATTAAAATCTACTAAGTGTAAGATAAAAGTTTAAAACATCAATATTATGCCTAAAAGGAATATTTACACTAAAATAGTATAACATTTGAGTGTGGTCAAAAATTAGTTGTTCACAATTCCTATTCCCCCAGCGGCTCCAGTTCACCATGATGCTAGGGAAGCGACTTCTGAGGCCGAGCAACTCAGACTGGAGAGGTACAAGAAGTACCACCCACCTACTTTCAGCAGACTAGCTTCAGATGACGCTCTGGGATTTCTTGAGGAGTGTCATCGTATTCTCCGCACTACGGGCATTGTGGAGACCAGTGGGGTTTATTTCACCGCTTTTTAGCTGAGGGGAACGGCATATCAGTGGTGGCGGGCCTATGAGCTGAGTAGTCCGGATGAGGCACCCTCACTCACTTGGACTCAGTTTTCAGAGATGTTTTTGCGAGAGTATGTCCCTCAGAGCCTCAGGGATACTTAGCACACGGAGTTCGAGCAATTGCGCCAGGGTACTATGACTGTGTCGGAGTATGCAGTCAGTTTCAGTGAGTTAGCTCGGCATGCACCAGCCTTGGTTGCCACAGTTAGAGAGCGGGTTCGCCGCTTCATTGAGGGACTCCATCCTAGTACTCGGACCAGTATGACCAGAGATTTGGAGATGGATANAAAAAAAATATAATAGTTTACTTATTAAAATTCTAATTAAAAGATACTCCATATATATATATATATATACTTTAAGAATGTGAGTATTATTATTATTTATTTATTTACTTTAATTAATTAAAATCTACTAAGTGTAAGATAAAAGTTTAAAACATCAATATTATGCCTAAAAGGAATATTTACACTAAAATAGTATAACATTTGAGTGTGGTCAAAAATTAGTTGTTCACAATTCCTATTCCCCCAGCGGCTCCAGTTCACCATGATGCTAGGGAAGCGACTTCTGAGGCCGAGCAACTCAGACTGGAGAGGTACAAGAAGTACCACCCACCTACTTTCAGCAGACTAGCTTCAGATGACGCTCTGGGATTTCTTGAGGAGTGTCATCGTATTCTCCGCACTACGGGCATTGTGGAGACCAGTGGGGTTTATTTCACCGCTTTTTAGCTGAGGGGAACGGCATATCAGTGGTGGCGGGCCTATGAGCTGAGTAGTCCGGATGAGGCACCCTCACTCACTTGGACTCAGTTTTCAGAGATGTTTTTGCGAGAGTATGTCCCTCAGAGCCTCAGGGATACTTAGCACACGGAGTTCGAGCAATTGCGCCAGGGTACTATGACTGTGTCGGAGTATGCAGTCAGTTTCAGTGAGTTAGCTCGGCATGCACCAGCCTTGGTTGCCACAGTTAGAGAGCGGGTTCGCCGCTTCATTGAGGGACTCCATCCTAGTACTCGGACCAGTATGACCAGAGATTTGGAGATGGATATCACTTACCAACAGGCAGTGAGTATTTCCAGGAGAGTAGAGGGCATGTTCGCCCGGGACAGAAAGGAGAGGGAGGCCAAGAGGTCTCGAGAGACTAGTCATTTTTCAGGAGCTCGTGCACCAGCAGCACGTCATGGTAGGGGTTTTGTGGGTCGTCCTGTTTATTCAGCCCTTCCAAGAGCCAGTAGTATTCCAGCTCCTCCTAGACCTCAGGAGTTCTATTATGCACCACCAGTATTCAGTGTGCCTCCAGTTCGAGGTGCTATTTCCGGCCAGCCCAGCAGGCCAACTCCTATTCAGTATCATCCACAGCGTCCTCCGAGGGGTTGTTTTGAGTGTGGTGACACTCGTCACTTGATTAGAGATTACCCCAGGGCTAGGAGGGGTGCACCTCCACCGGGTCCTCCAGTTATTCTTCCAGCCCCAGTTGCCACTCCACCTCCTTAGCCAGCTCGAGGTGGGGGTCGGGAAGGTAGAGGTCGCCCTAGAGGGGGAGGCCAGGCCAGATACTATGCCTTTCCAAGCCGTTCCGAGGTTATTGCTTCAGAATCAGTCATCACAGGTATTGTCCCTGTCTTCCATAGGGATGCATCAATATTATTTGATCTAGTCTCTACGTATTCATATGTGTCCTCTTATTTTTCTCAACATCTGGGGATATCTCGGGATTCTTTGAGTTCCCCTGTCTATGTATCTACTTTTGTGGGAGACTCTCTAGTTGTGGACCGCGTATATCGGTCGTGTTTGATTTCTCTTAGTGATTTTGAGACCAGGGATGATTTATTATTACCCAGCATGGTAGATTTCGATGCTATCTTGGGCATGGACTGGTTGTCTCCCCATTATGCTATTCTTGATTATCACGCTAAGACCGTGATGCTGGCTATGCCAGGCTTGCCAAGATTTGAGTGGAGAGGTACCTTAGAGTATACTCCCCGCAGGGTCATTTCATTCCTTAAGGCTCAGCGGATGGTTGAGAAGCGGTGTGATGCGTACTTGGCCTATGTGAGAGATGTCAGTGTTGATACCCCTGCCATTGAGTCAGTTCCAGTAGTGAGGGACTTTCCTGATGTATTCCCAGCTGATCTTCCGGGTATGCCGCCCGACAGAGATATTGACTTCGGCATTGATTTGTTGCCGGGCACTCAGCCCATTTCTATCCCTCCTCACCGTATGGTTCCTACTAAGTTGAAGGAGTTGAAGGAACAGTTACAAGAGTTACTTGATAAGGGTTTCATCAGACCCAGTGTATCACCTTGGGGTGCTCCAGTACTATTTGTGAAGAAAAATGATGGTTCTATGCGTATGTGTATTGATTATCGGTAGTTGAACAAGGTCACCGTGAAGAACAAGTATCCTTTGCCTCGCATTGATGATTTATTCGACTAGCTACAGGGTTCCAGGGTAATCTCCAAGATTGACTTGCGTTCGGGCTATCATCATTTGAATATTCGGGAGTCGGATATCCCGAAGACTACCTTCAGGACCAGATATGGACACTATGAGTTTCTTGTTATGTCATTTGGGCTGACCAATGCCCCTACAACTTTTATGCATTTGATGCACAGTGTGTTTCGGCCTTATCTTGATTCCTTTGTCATTGTGTTTATTGACGACATCTTGGTGTATTCCCGATCATGGGAAGATCATGAGCAACATTTGAGTACTGTGCTTCAGACTTTGAGGGAGAAGAGATTGTATGCTAAATTCTCTAAATGTGAGTTCTGGCTTGACTCAGTGGCATTCTTGGGCCACATAATGTCTTGGGATAGGATCAAGGTAGATCCGAAGAAGGCGGAGGCGGTGCAGAGTTGGCCTAGACCGCCATTAGCTATGGAGATCCGCAGTTTCCTTGGTTTGGCTGGGTACTATCGTCGTTTCGTGGAGAGTTTTTCATCAATTGCAGCACCGATGACTAGGTTGACCCAAAAGGGTGCTCCGTTCTGGTGGACTGAGGAGTGTGAGGAGAGCTTTCAGAAGCTCAAGACAGCCCTGACTTCAGCTCCAGTGTTGGTATTGCCTACGGGTTCAGGAGCCTATACCGTCTATTGTGATGCTTCGAGGATTAGCCTCGGAGCGGTGTTGATGCAGGACGGTAGGGTGATTTCCTACGCGTCCAGACAGTTGAAGGTGCATGAGAAGAACTATCCAGTTCATGATCTCGAATTGGCAGCGATTGTTCACGCCCTGAATATATGGACTCATTATTTATATGGTGTATCTGTGAGATTTTCACCGATCACCGGAGTTTTCAGCACATATTCAATCAGAAGGACCTTAATTTGCGCCAACGAAGATGGTTGGAGTTGCTAAAGGACTATGACATCACTATATTATACCACTCGAGGAAGGCCAATGTGGTGGCCGACGCCTTGAGTCACCGGGCGGAGAGTTTGGGGAGTTTGTCATATCTTCCGGCATTTGAGAGGCCGTTAGCCTTAGATATTCAGTCCTTAGCCAGTCAGTTTGTGAGGTTAAATATTCGGAGCCTTGTCGGGTTTTAGCTTGTGTGATGGCTCGGTCTTCTCTTTATGACCGCATTCGAGAGATCCAGTATGATGATCCCCACCTTCTGGTTCTTCAGGACAGGGTTCGGCGAGGTGACGCCAGGGATGTGAATATAGGAGATGACGGTGTGATGAGGAAGCAGGGTCGGATCTGTGTGCCCAATGTGCATGGGCTTCGGGAGTTGATTCTTGAGGAGGCCCATAGCTCGCGGTATTCCATTCATTCGGGTACCGTGAAGATGTACTAGGATCTGAGACAACACTATTGGTGGAGAAGGATGAAGAATGATATAGTGGAGTTTGTGGCCAAGTGTCTCAACTGTCAGCAAGTCAAATATGAGGATTAGAGACCGGGAGGGTTACTTCAGCAGATTGAGCTTCCAGAGTGGAAGTGGGAGTGGATCACCATGGACTTCTTGGTTGGACTTCCTCGGACTTTGAAGAAGTTTGATGCTATTTGGATGATTGTGGATCGGCTGACTAAGTCAGCCCATTTCATTCCTATGTTGACTACATACTCCTCCGAGAGGTTGGCGGAGATTTATATCAGGGAGATCGTTCGCCTGCACGGTATTCCAGTATCTATCATTTCAGTCAGAGATACACAGTTCACTTCACGGTTCTGGAGGGCCGTTCAGCAGGAGCTACGCACCAGGGTAGAGTTGAGTACAACCTTTCACCCTCAGACGGACGGGCAGTCCGAGTGCACGATTCAGATTCTTGAGGATATGCTCCGTGCCTGTGTGATGGAGTTTGGAGGGTCATGGGACCGATACTTACCACTTGCAGAGTTTGCCTAAATAACATCTACCAGTCCAACATTCAGATGGCGTCGTATGAGGCTTTGTATGGTAGACGGTGTCGGTCCCCAGTGGGATGGTTTGAGCTGGGCGAGGCCCGATTGTTGGGTGCAGATTTGATCCAGGACGCCCTGGACAAGGTGAAGGTGATTCAGGAGAGACTGCGCGCAGCTTCTTCCAGGCAGAAGAGTTATGCGGACCGGAAGGTTCGTGATTTGGCATTTATGGCTGGTGATCGGGTCTTACTTCAGGTATTGCCTATGAAAGACGTCATGAGGTTTGGGAAGAAGGGTAAGTTGAGTCCAAGATTTATTGGCCCTTTTGAGGTGTTGCGATGTGTTGGGGAGGTTGCTTATGAGCTAGACCTGCCTCCCAACCTAGCAGGAGTTCATCCGGTATTCCACGTCTCCATGCTCCAGAAGTATCACGGTGACCCGACTCATGTTTTGGCTTTCAGTTTAGTCCAGTTGGACAAGGATTTATCATATGTTGAGGAGCTAGTAGCTATATTGGATAGACAGGTTAGAAAGCTCATGTCAAAGGATATTGCGTCTATAAAGGTTCGGTGGAGGGCTCAGCCGGTCGAGGAGGCGACTTGGGAGACCGAGCAGGATATGCGACCCGCATCTTTTCACAGCTTCAGGTATGTCTCTATACTAGTTCGAGGACGAATGATTTTCTTAAGAGGGGAAGAATGTAGACCCGGTAGGCCGTTTTGAGAGTTAGCTCCCCGATTCCCTAATAACTCCTTTCCCATGTCTATTTCTGCTTTTGGGACTTGTTAGAACATTAAGTGGTGAAATTCGGAGAGTTTTTGGACACATAGTCCTTATATGTGAGTTTAAGCTTTAGAAATTGGACCGTAGTTGGAACTGTACGAAGAGGGGTCCATAATGGGATTCCGTTGACTTTGTTAGCTCCGTTGGGTGATTTCGGAGTTAGGAGCATGTCCAAAATGTGCTTTCGAGGTCTGTAGTAAATTTAGGCTTGAATTGGCGAAAGTTAGAATTTCGGCGATTTCGGCCTCGGAATGGAATTTCGAGAGTGGATGTAGGTCCGTAGTATCATTTGTGACATGTGTGTAAAACTTGAGGTCATTCGGACTAGTTTTGAGGTGTTTCGGCATCGGTTGTAGAGTTTGGGAATTTCATAAGTTCTTAGGCTTAAATCCATGTATAATTGGTGATTTTGGTGTTATGTGATGTGTTTTGGAGGCTCGACTTAGTTTGGATAAGGTATTAGGATTGGTTGGTAAGTTTGGTTGAGGTCCCGGGGGCCTCGAGGATGTTTCAGATGCTCAATGGGTGATTTTGGAACTTGGAAAACAGCTGAACCATTGTTGGTTCTGGTGTCTCGCACCTGTGATGGATTTTTCGCAGGTGCGGACACGCAGGTGCGGAATAGGGCTCGCAGGTGCGGACTTGGTCAAGTCAACCAGTCACGCAGGTTCGGTTGAGATTCCGCAGGTGCGGAGCTGCAGATGCAGCCAATTGACCGCAGTTGCGGCCCAGGCTTTTTAGTAGGTTTTCGCACCTGCGATGGAATTTTCGCAGGTGCGGGACCACAGGTGCGGTCCAAGGGGTGCATGTGCGGAAATAGCTGGGCAGTTTATATCAAATTCGAGGGCTTGAATTTTATAACTTCTAAAGATCATTGGGAGCTCGGGTGTAGGCGATTTGGTGTGAGTTTTGAGGAAAAGCTTCATAGGTAACAATTCCTAACCCTATTCCCTTTGTATATCATTAAATTATAGCAATTTCTTCCATGCACTCAAGGGACTTAGGTGAAAAATCATGAAAATGGGAAGAAGTTTCCCCAATTAGGAAATCCGAGAATTTAATAGGATTTTGTCGTCGATTTTCGATGATTAGTGAGTTCGTGAGTGAATGGGTGTTCTAAATTTGTAACTTTCACTCGATTCTGAGACGTGGGCCCGGGGGACTTTTTGGGTAATTTTCCTAATTTCATGTATTAGCTTCGAACTTATTAGCTATTTTGATTCTTTAAAGTGATATTCACATTATGCAATCGAATTGAATAGATTTGGGTTCGGAGTCGGATACTCGTGGCCACAACGTGGTTTTGAGTTGAGTAGCACAGTCGAGGTAAGTGGCTTGCCTAACTCAATGTATTAGGACTGGTTGGTAAGTATAATTGAGGTCCAGGCGGCCTCAGGGATGTTTCAGATGCTCAACGGGTGATTTTGGAACTTGGAAAACAGCTGAACCGTTGCTGGTTCTGGTGTCTCGCACCTGCGATGGATTTTTCACAAGTGCGGACACGCAGGTGCGGAAGAGGGGCTCGCGGATGCGGACTTGGTAAAGTCAACCAGTCTTGTAGGTGCGGTTGAGATTCAGCAGGTGCGGAGCCGCAGATGCGGCCAATTGACCGGAGGTGCGGCCCCAGGCCTTTTAGTGGGTTTTCGCACCTGCGATGGAATTTCCGCAAGTGCGGTCCAAGGGGTGCAGGTGCGGAAATTGCTGAGCAGTTTATATAAAATTCGAAGGCTTGAATTTTATAACTTCTGAAAATCATTAGGAGCTCGGGTGTAGGCGATTTGGAGTGAGTTTTGAGGAAAATCTTCATAGGTAACAATTCCTAACCCTATTCCCTTTGTATATCATTAAATTATAGCAATTTCTTCCATGCAATCAAGGGATTTAGGTGAAAAATCATGCAAATGGGAAGAATTTTTCCCAATTAGAAAATCCGAGAATTTAATAGGATTTTATCGTTGGTTTTCGATGATTCTTGTTCGAGTGAGTTCATGAGTGAATGGGTGTTGTAAATTTGTAACTTTCACTCGATTCTGAGACGTGGGTACGGGGGACTTTTTGGGTGATTTTCCTAATTTCGCGTATTAGCTTCGAACTTTTAGCTATTTTGATTCTTTAAAGTGATATTTATATTATGCAATCGAATTGAATAGATTTGGGCCATTCAGAGTCGGATACTCGTGCAAGAGCGTGGTTTTGAGTTGAGTAGCGCAGTCGAGGTAAGTGGCTTGTATAACTCTGTGTTGGGGACTTCCCCTAGGCTATTTTAATATTGTTCTACGTTGTTTGGGGGTCGTGTGCGTACACGGGCCATTGGTGCTAAAACTTTATTTTTCCCTCCATGACTTAAATCGTTTCATTCCTATTTCACTGATTCATGTATCGACTATGTAGTTTAGATTAGGAAATAGTATGCCTACCCGTTTTACTTGAATATTCCCAAGTTATTACTATGTGTACCATGTTTTAGGTAGTTTTATCCATATTTTTGCCTGTGATTTTTCCTGAACTATTTTCGGTATCTATATTGCATTGCATATTTAAACTTGGACCACGGACGAGATTCCGGGAGCTTTCCCCCTGTACTTTATTGCATATTTAAATTAGGACTACGGACGAGATTCAGGGAGCTTTTCCCCTGTACTGCATAGCATATTTAAATTGGGACTATGGACGAGATTTCGGGAGCTTTCCCCATGTACTGCATTGCATATTTAAATTGGGACTACGGACGAGATTCTGGGAGCTTTCCCCATGTACTGCATTGCATACTTGTTATGTGATATATGATGTGCTGAGCCGAGGGCTCCCTGTTATTATTTTCTTATAGCTCATTGTTCCTACTGATTTGCCTTAGATTATTATATCTCTCTATTCACATTTTTATATTGTTTTACTATAAAAATCCAGTAGAGCCTTAACCTGAACTCGTCACTACTCGATTAGGGTTAGGCTTGGCACTTACTGGGTACCAATTTGTGGTGTACTCATGCCCTTTCCTGCACATATTTTTCGTGTGCAGATCCAGGTACCAGCGCTCAGTTTCGTGACTAGTGGTCCGAGCAGCAGCTTATAGGGGACCGAAAGAGTCACCTTCCACTCTAGATTTAGATAGATTTCTTTTCTCGTGTAAATTCCCTCTCGTTGTATACAGCTATTTTGAGACAGAGCTTGTGACTAAAGTGATATTCCGTGTTTTGGGAAAAGTTGTATTTTGTATGCGCCAAGTGGCGATGTTTCATTGTAGATTCACTTATTTCACCTTTACTTTATTGCTTCTATTTAATATGTGTTTTCCACAATTAGGGTTACCTAGTCGTAGAGACTAGGTTCCGTCACGATGCCTTTCGGAGGGTAAAACGGGTCGTGACAGTTCCTATTAGGGATCCGACATGAGGTTTTGTTATTCTAGGTTTAAACCTGGGGATGTGTTCTAGACCTGGCTTACCCGAGCGGACAACTCGAGCCAAGATGGGATTGACGTACCGGGAGCACGAAAGTCTACCCAGCCTAGTGGTTGATCCATCCTCGTTCTTATTTGGTACGACCTCTAACAGAAAAGAAGGCCACGCGAACGTGTGCACCATTTATTAGAAAACTTAGAAGGGAGGCGTAAGAAGGCAGTTTAAATACAGTTCAAATAATATCAAAGTGGTAAATGAGTCGCAAAACATTAGGCCCACAAAATACAGTAATATCACAATTAATAAAGCCAAGTAAAAATCATATTAACAAGCTCGAATTCTTGAACCTTGAACCAAAGATTCTGGGTTCGTTCCCCAGTAGAGTCCCCAGAGCTGTCACACCTCCTTTTTTTCCGAGAGGGGGGATAAGGGAGTTCTTCCAATTTAAGTGACATTAATTGAAATTGGGATTGTTTATTCAATTTCAGAGTCGCCACCCGGAATTATTTATTTACGGTGTTCCGAGTCACCATTTATTTTAAAATCCCAAATTGAGGAAATTTTGACTCCGTTTAAAGTTAGCGCAACTAGAAGACCGGGTAAGGAATTTTGTTAACCCGGGAGAAGGTGTTTGGCAGTCCCGAGTTTCGTGGTTTTAGCATGGTCGCTTAATGATTTATACTTGGCTTATTTTATCTAATTACTCATTTTAGGACCTCTGTGTATTTTACCTTATACCGATTTTAATTACTTGATTATTTAGGGATTATCTTAAGAGGAGTTCCGCGTACTGTATTGGTAAAAAAGAATTTCACACGTAAGCCTACCCTTGACAACTCAGTCAGTTATGTGGACACAGGAGAATGCGGCAGCTGGATGTGATTCTTTGAAGAGGCACGGAACAAAGAGGCACGATTCAATAAACCCTCGAGCTCATCAGCCACAGGAAACTCAACCTGATCAAGACAGGAAAGAGACACGGTCAGAATGAATCTGGACAAAGCTACGGGCAGATTCAAGAACCCACAATTGATTACTCGTACGTTATGTAACCGTACCCCAATTACCGTTATCCTTTGAAACGCCCCATTAATGTCATAGTTAGTAATTAATGAGATATCATAGCAATAGTTGTACGTTATATCAAGGAATCTCCTATATAAGGGAGGGGA
>ML400340.1:0-12691 GCA_005239525.1 Nicotiana knightiana | reverse complement strand
GGTGTTAGTAAAACATCTCAAGTCAGAACGAGGAAAAGTAAATAGATGTGAGCTAAAGCATACTCACGTGCACGATTCCAATTCTCAGGGAAGGGAATATTTTCTTTACCCACTAAACCAACAGTGGGTACAGCAACATACCGGAGGTACCAACCCCTATCCTTATCATCTCCAGGGGTTACTAGCACTCTTTTGCTCCTAGTAGTCAGAGTTAAAACCCCTTGACGAAACAAGGTAGGAGAGTAAAGATGAATAAGATGGTTGAAAGTGAAAGGAACCGAGGCTAAAGAAGCTAAACTCCTAAGACATGCGACAACTCGCCACACAAGCGGACCAACTTGTCCTAAGCAGATACTGAAGAAACGGCAGAATTCAATTATGACTAGATCAATGGGAAGTCTAAACCCTAGAGTAAAAGGGTACGTATAAAGAAAAGAGTATCCCGTCTTGTAAGACGTTATTCTTTGATTACCATTCGGAATGTAGACAGGTAAATCAGGCCTCCAAAAATACTCTCTACGAACAAGGGAAACTTACCCTTAGTAATAAGGGTTGGATACCTTTCGACACTCTCAAGGGAAGAAGATTGGTCTACGAGAACTTGATTATCTCTAGCAAAGACAAACTCAGCAGGAACAATTTCATCAACTCCAGGTTCACGAAGGCGTTCACCTCTACCTCTAGACAAAGACCGAGAATCCCTAAACCTCGGAGAAACTAGAGACCTAGCGGAAGGAGAGGAAACTATCTGAGAAGAAGAGGAGCCTCTCGAAGGAGTGGACGCTAGACTCGTAAGTCTACCACCCCTCTGAATCCTAGTCGGAGCAGAAGATGGCGTTAAATTTTCAATATCTATTACTCTCTGAGGTTGATTTGAAGAAGACATGTTTACAAAGGCAAGAAAAAAGTTCTTTACAAAAGACAAAGTTAGAAAGTGGTTCGTGGACACAAAGAAAAGAAGATTGGTATTTATACTTGAGGACAACCGTCAAACATGGAAAAAAAAGAAAAACAATGATGAAAAGTCATAATTGAAGGTGTCACTTCAGGACTGACGCAGCCGCAAAAAGTCCTAAAAGGTGTCGAGTAAATGCAGAACCAATCCGAGAAGGACACATAGTATGAGCATTAAATGGAAGTGACAAATGACGCCTATGATTCAGAAAAGGATACAACGTTTCGAGGTAAAGCGGCGACAAAATATTCCCGCCATAAATGAGTATCCACTTACCAAATATTAATTAATAAATATATGGTAAGTGGGCAGACTATCTGTATTGGTAAAAAAGAGTTTCACACGTAAGCCTACTCTTGACAACTCAGCCAGTTATATGGACACAGGAGAACGCAACAGTTGGATGTGATTCTTTGAAGAGGTACGGAACAAAGAGGCACAATTCAATAAACCCTCGAGCTCATCAGCCAGGGGAAAATCAACCTGATCAAGACAGGGAAGAGACACGGTCAGAATGAATCTGGACAAAGCTATGGGCAGATTCAAGACCCCGCAATTGATTACTCGAACGTTATGTAACCGTACCCCAATTACCGTTATCCTTTGTAACGCCCCATTAATGTCATAATTAGTCATTAATGGGCAATCATAGCAAGCGTTGTACGTTATATCAAGGAATATCCTATATAAGGGAGGGAAATACAGCTTGTAAAGGTATCTGATTCTCGAATACAATCTACTTTGCTTTTCTATATTTCTATAATATTTTCTATTACTCGTTTTTCTCTATTTCCTTGATTATCAGTAACCCGTGTTCATCCTAGAAATAGCTTTAGTCAAATGGTCTAATTCTTTTATACTCGTTGTGCCAAGAATCATGTCACGTGTACGTGTACACAATTCACGACATTTAGTTTATTTAAGAAAAATTTAGTCAAAGTCGCGCGAACGCGTACTTTGATTTATTTTGAAAATCGTAATTATGTCACGCGAACGTGTACACAATTTATCACGCTTTATTAATTTTAAGATTGTTTTTCCAAAGTCGTGCGTACACATACCTTGGTTTATTTTATAGTATCATAATTATGTCACGCGTACGTGTACATAACCACGATAGTAAGTTAAAACGCGCCTAAAACATGCTAGTGCATTCAAGATTGTTTATTTTCTAAGTTTCGGATTATCATGAGGATTAAGGGTTATACATTCTTCTAACTTAACACCACTCATGGCCTATTCTTATTCCTTGTCAAGAAAGAAACAAACTCCAATTTTTTCCATCTATCAAATTTAATAACTCACTTTGAATGAAACAATGAATGGCATGGGCAGATAAAATTGCAAGATTAATGCCTTAGACATCTTAAACATTTATATTCCTTATGACTCAACAAATTTGCACATGTGAAGATATGCTTGAAAAGACAAAATGAGAAGACACATATAATCCTCAAATGTTTGATGGCCACTAACTTATCATTTTTTATCCAAACTTGCACAAATATTTTGTTGGCTACTGACTTCCCATTTTCTTTTTGAGGCTACTGACAACGGATCATTTGAGGCCACATATATTCCCTTGAACTCCAAACAATTTTTCAAAAAAATTACTATTGAATTCAATTAACGGAAGTACTAGTTATAGAACATAGATATGCCCATACTGCCAAGTTTGTTTCGCTTCAATAACAGGAGGCTGAATAATTGTAACACCTAAGATAGGAAAAACATGACAGTTAATACCACAACACCGAAAGTTGAGCTCAAGAACCATTTACTAAAAAATAACTCAAAAAGCGAATCAAACTATATGACTATTTATAAACGAAGCACATGTTAGCTACACCGAGTATTCCGTTTTTTAGAGCACAAAATCCATCCGAGATCAGAAAATTCAATTAAAAGCAAAGAAATATGATAAAACATGAGACCAAGCCAATTTCGCACCAAATATGCAGGCGTCAAGAGATAATATAGGAAAACATCCCGCTTTTACCATACAATGATTTTCTAAGTTCTTAAATAGCATATAGTACTCTGCCATTAACAAATATTAATCAAATATAAGCTAAACAAAATCTAAACATCAGTATCTCATATAACTAAAACAAAATCTTTTAATACATTCAAGCTCGTCTAAGAAAAGAGAGATGGATAGAAATGGACCTTAGTCAAACGAGAACAAACTCCTAATGCTCGAAAAAGACCGTGGACAGAACTTCGAGCACGCAACCTCACCTGACTCGACTCGAACGAACTCTTAGACCTCGAAAGTCGGCTGGACTTCGATTAAGGAAGGAATGAACTGTTCGTTTTAATGGTAGCTTTGGTGCTAATTTTTTTTAGCTAATGTTACTGATTTTCATGGCTGAAACATGGTTTCGTTTGCCGATGAAAAACAGAGGTGGATGATGGTGGTTTAACAGAGTTAGAATGGTGATTTTGGAGTTAGTTTTCACAAGTTTTTGGTGGATTTTAAAGGTTGCTTCAATGGTGGAGGAAGGCTGAGTTTTTTGGAGCTTTTACATGGTGAAAATGGAGGTTTGCACTGGATATTTTTGGAGGAACAGAGAAGAAGAAATGGTTGTTGTTCATTTCTTTGTTGAAGATCAGAGAGTCCAAGAGAAATTAAGGTCTTTTTTGGAGATGATGGGGAAGGAGGGAGTCGTTGCTAGGCATTAGAAAGGGGAGCTCATCTGATCATTTTTTTAGTGTCTAGGGTAAGGCAAAAATTAGGTCCTCTTTTTATATGTGTGTATAGGTATTAAATAGTATAAGTATTATGTGGGTATTTCTTGGGGAGAAAGGATAAGAATGTGTGAGGTATTGGGAAGGTGCATGTGAGTTTGTTATGAAGAGATAAGGAGGAAACTTGCCACATGAAAATGACTCATTAGTAAAAATAAAAAAATACTAGCTAAATATTTAAAATCAAGAACATATAATTTTTGTGATTTTTAATTTTCTTAAATAAAACCTACTAAAAATGACATAAAGGTAAGAATATGTAGATTAAACTCAAATAATATTTACATACTAAAAAGTGGTGAAAATTTTGATTTTGGTCAAAAATTAGGTGCTTGCAACATGTCATTCTTTGCTTGGAAACATGAAGAGTTTTCAGGCAAAAGACAAGGTGATCCATGTGACTAATTTTGACTAAACCTTTATTCAAAAAGGAAAATAAACAAAGGAAAGGGTGCAACCGAGTCCTGGTTTTGGACAGCCTACGTATCCCGGGTTGTAAGGGAATCAGGTCGCGTGTAGTTCAAGAAGAATGATGGAGTAATGAGTTGCAGATTCGAGTGAGGTTACGTCGAGGCTCCGGTCCGTGGTCCTGCTATTACATCAAAATCAAAATGAAAACTAACAAAGCCTATCAGCTACGAGTTACAAGATTCTATCTATAAGTCTTCTGAAGCTTGAACTTGAGCCTTGAATGGTGCTTCATGAAGACTTTTGATTTTAAACTTGATGGTTTCTAGATGCAGGTGTTGATTCATTCTTCCAAGACTTCTTCGGATCAAAACCGGACATGCAACGCTCGTGACTTCAGCCATGTCTTGAGCAGTTCACATCTTTCATCTGCTTCTGCATTTGGATTCACTTTTTTTTATTTTCTTTGTTCTGGATTGAGACTTCTTTATTTGGTCATATCGAACCCTGCGCCTCAAGGTATAACCGGCTCATGTATCAACACAAATGAACGAAATTTTTCTGCCCCAGTTTTCACTAGGGAAATTTTCGTGAGTTATTGTAATAAAATTATATACTACTTCATTATCGAAAGCGATACAAAGGGGGGAGTGGTGTACCCAGAGGAAAAGTAGACTAGGGAGTGGAGACCCTATGTCTAAGATAAAATGAACAAGGGATTGAAGACTCTATGTTGGAAAGTCATCAACTAGGGAGTGGAGACTCTATGTTAGCATCAGGTTATGCTGGCATCAACTAGGGAGTGGAGACCCTATGTTGGCATCAACTAGGGAGTGGAGATCCTATGTTGGCATCAGATTATGCTGGCACTGGCATCAGGTTATGCTGGCATCAACTAGGGAGTGGAGACCCTATATTGGCATCAACTAGGGAATGGAGACCCTATGTTGGCATCAGGTTATGCTGGCAACAACTAGGGAGTGGAGACTATATGTTGGAAAATCATCAGGTTATGCTGGCATCAACTAGGGAGTGGGGCCCTATGTTGGAAAAGTCATCAGGTTATGTTAACATCAATTAGGGAATAGGACCCTATGTTGGAAAAATCATCAGGTTACGCTGGCATCAACTAGGAGTGGAACCCTATGTTGGAAAGTCATCAGGTTACGGTGGCATCAACTAGGGAGTGGGACCCTATGTTGGAAAGTCATCAGGTTACACTGGCATCAACTAGGGAGTGGGGACCTATGTTGGAAAGTCATCAGGTTATGCTGGCATCAACTAGAGAGTAGGTCCCTATGTTGGAAAATCATCAGGTTATGCTGGCATCAACTAGGGAGTGGGGCCCTATGTTGAAAAGTCATCAGGTTATGTTGGCATCAACTAGGGAGTGGGACCCTATGTTGGAAATTCATCAGGCTATGATGGCATCAGGTTATGCTGGCATCAACTAAGGTGTTGAGACCCTATGTTGGCATCAACTAGGGAGTGGAGACCCTATGTTGGCATCAGATTATGCTGGCATCAACTAGGGAGTGGAGACCCTATATTGGCATCAATTAGGGATAGGAGACCCTATGTTGGCATCAATTAGGGATTGGAGATCTTATGTTGGCATCAGGTTATGTTGGCATCATCTTGGGAGTGGAGACCCTATGTTAGCATCAACTAGGGAGTGGTGACCCTACGTTGGAAAAACGCAGCTAGGGATTGGAGACCCTATACTAGCATGGTTTTGAATCATTTTCAACATCATTTATTCTTCCCTTTTTTTATAATTATTTTCAGAGTATGAGTAAATGCGGGAAAGAATTTTGGAAGAGACTTCCCTTTTTGGAGTTGTTGCTGCAAAGATGTTTCTAGCCCTTGCGCAACTTCTTTTTGGTTGCACCTGCTTTTGCACGGTTGCTTTCGGGTTGCACCTGTTTTCAAACAAAGAACAATTTGTCAATTTGAAATGGTGGTTGGTTTTGTGGCCTTGATCATCTTGGTCACTTGATTTTGGCCCGTCCTTTTGACGAAGATCTCAACTGCTTATTTGCTCGCTGGGGATTGGTTTCATTTCTAACCCTGGGGATATTGACTTTTCCAAGACTTTACCAGGACGGTTAATCATGTGGGACATAACCTTTTCGACTTTATTTTGCCTTTGTACGTCTTTCACTTCCGACTTGTTTTTTTTTCCGGTTCACTCCTCAAACTTTGCTGCAACGGCTAGTCGTGTGAGACTTAACCTTTTCCAACTTTATTTCGCCTTCGTAGGCTTTTCATTTCTAACTTCTTTCTTCAACTTTAATTTCAGAGAATTTGGGGTACCTGGGCTTTTCAAACCTTGTCGAGATGGTTAGCCACGTAGGACTCAACCCTTTTAATTTCATATGCCTTTATCGACCCATCAATTTGATTTCCTCCTTCCAGGAGTTTTGATTTCCATGCATCGGCCGCCATAGCCAGTCGAGGTTGACTTGATGCCCTTGACGAGGTTGGGTGCCTTCTGCATATTAGCTCGTATCAAATGAGAACCCTGTAAATCAGTCTTGACATCCTTTCTTTGACTCAGTTTCGGAATAGAGTTAGACCGAAAGGGATTGAAAGAAAAAACAAACAATGGAATGGACAAATGAATTTGGACAAGAGGTATCCCTTTCGGGAAAAGGAAAGAAGGACTTATCTGGAGTACATGCGGACTTCAATGAACATAAAATGCCTCTTGGACTGGATGCCTGATCTGTGTAAACCGTCCGACTCTCAGAAATTCATCACAATTTATGCATCCAAACCGAGAAACCTCGCCTAGGATTGTGTCAATGTCAGTGATTAATGATCCTCTTTTTCGATCAGCGGTGCCCTTTGCGGGTTTTCACCAGCTAATCTCTCTTATTTCTCTTCTCACCGTCACCTTATAGTGCTCTTTGCGAGTTTTCACTAACAAGACTCTCTCATTTTCAGTTTCTCTGCTTACCATCGCCTCACGGTGCCCGTGTGGGTTTTCACCAATAAGTTCTCTCATTTTATTTCTCATTTGGTTGTATCAGATCCAAGTAACTGTATCCTCCAATTTTGGACATCTTTACCGATTGATCGAAAGGACTTGAGCAGGATTTGGGGTAAAAAGAATTTGGATTGAATTACAAACTTTGGAACCTTTCAGACGAAACCATCGCCGAAGCATCATAACTTCTGCCCACTTTCACTTTGGGGGGAATTTGGATTTTTATTTTGGTGTGACTGAACCCCAGAGTGAGGCAGTCTACGTATCCTTTCGGAATCAAGTCGAACGTAGTTCAGGAAACTTTTGTTTTTGTTTTTGTTTTTGTTGATTTCTTTTTTTTTTCTCTGTTTTGTTTTGTTTTCACTTTTTTTTCCTTTCCTTGTTCTGCTTTTTTTCATTTCATTTTCTTTTTGTATTTTTTTCTTTTTATTTTTCTTTTTCTTTTTTTCAATAACACTTTCAAGTTCCAAAGAGGGTAATCAAAGAAAGGTAACCGGCTCAAAGGGTTGGCAAAAGGGGTAATGGTGTTTGGGTAGCGAGAATGAAAGCCTTCCTCATCCCAACCGGAGAATATTTAATATTATATGGAGGATCAAACATAGTACTTTTTGACTGCACCTGCGTTAAAAGTTGTTTCAGGGATATTTTCTTCGATGTACCCCAAGTACAAACACACTCTTTTGGCAATACTCTTGTTGCAATGTACGGTGGACCTTTCCAATATGAACCAATTTTCCGTTGGCTGTTGTTGATACCAATTTTTCCCTATATTATTTTTAAAATGCATATATATCTTCAAAACAATGCATGAGCATCAATTAATATTTTTCCATAATCTCTGCATTTTTAAGGATTTTTTATTAATTTATCCCATCATATTTATTATATAAACAATTACTAATTGCATCACAAATGGTTTATAATAATTTTATTGCTTAATTTTATCATTTCTATTTATACTAAGCTTTAATTATTTCACGATTAGCCATATTTACATTTTAGGGCTATAATTGCAATAATAGCCCACAAGTGCATAATTACCTTATTTCACAGGAAAATGATATTTTATATTTTTATAACATTAAGTAATTATTTTAAATCATTTTTATGCATCAATAGCATTTTTATTATGTATTAGCTATTTTTACAGAAAACACACACACACACACACTCTTATTCTCACACCCTCTCAATTGTAGTCTTTATGTTACTTCTATTTGCTGCTCTGTCTAGCCGGCTGAAAGCCAAGGCTAGGCCCTTGGATTCTACTTGCTTTCATCTTCCTGTTTACTACTTCTTAACTGGTATGCTCCTTTTTTTGTTATCATACTCTATTCGATATGCTATGTAGTTGAACCTATGTCCTTCATGTTTATTGCTCTTGATCAGCATGACTTAATTCCTATTAACTTGTCATGTCCTGTATGTTAGTATGGTTAGTATATTCCTATTTGATCCAAGACACTTGTCTACTTGTTTCTCAACTAACACGCTTCAATTCCTGCCCTGTTTATGTGTTTTTTTACCTTAACATGTCCCTAGTCAATTCATGATTCATGCACTAATATGCTTTAAATTCCTGCTACTTTCTCTGTATAGCTGTCTGATTAGCCATTTAACTTCAGCATGTTTCTGTTTGATCCATGATACTTGTTTATCTGTTTCTGAACTAGCATGCTTTAGTTTCTATCACCCTACTCTGCACTATGTGTTCTTTTGGTTGTTTACTCTTAATTTCAGCATGTTGTTCTGATCTCACCTAGTAATAGTTAATCAACTAAGCCAATTTATGCAATGTGAAACCTTGTCTAGTTTATTGTCTAACTATTGGAATTCATGCCTGAATTTAACCTGCTAAATGTGGTTCTGTCTTGCTTGTAGTTTTTGTAATCTTGTAATCTGTTCACCTCTAAGTCCAAACTATTTTTCTAAAAAACTATCTCCTACTTTTATATACTATTTTCAACTCCTACTCTTAGATATCTAGGGTCCTGCCCCCCTCCCCCCTCCCCCGTGTGAGCACTACCTAGGAGTCCGTGAGACTCCTCCGAACTCTGACACATTGGGGCTGGCCTTCCAAACTTGATTACAAAAATGTTTCTTTGTAAAGGTTTTGGTATGAGCATTGCCCGAGGTCCTTGAGGCCCTTGGGAACTTTGACACCCCAGAAGCCCATTTAGTGTATTATGAACTACTTGTGTACTCCAGATTTGATTGAACGCCTGGCTTCCAGGTTGACTTTAGGCCTTCCAAGGATCCCTATAGTATAGTGATTTTTATTATGTAATTAATTTGTATTGGTCTGTAATAATAATCTCTGTAAAACAGATATGGGGTTATTAGTTGGGGAGGGATTTTTATATATCTTTTATCATATCCGAGTAGAAATCATGCTTGTAGGTTGTCGTGGTGATTCCTTATGTGCATTAGAAGCCTATAGGGTTTATCTCATTATCTTGAATTTTCACACTCTGCATCCTAGAAATCCTACTTCTAGGTCGCTTATCAATTCTGCATCAATAATCATGTTTTCAAAATCTCCATGTGTGCATTAGAAATCATGTTCCTAGGATCTTCCTTGTTGAACTTGCTTGGAAACTAGTTAACGCCTTACTCGCCTAGATATCATGCATATAGGAAACACATATAAAATCAGTCTTGACACTTAGACATCATGCCTATAGGAAATAAGTGTAAAACAGTTTCAACACTTAGACATCATGCCTATAGGAAATAAATGTAAAAAATCAGTTTTTATGTTTAGATATCATGTCTGTAGGAAATAATGCTTGTAATCCGTTTCAGCACATAGAAAGCATGCCTATAGGATCTAAAAAGACGAAACCAGCCTGTTAAAATCAATCTTTGGTTTATAATTATGGTCTGATTAACGCTTAGATACCATGTCTATAGGATCCTGCCCAGTTATCACTTAGGCAAGCCTGTAGGATAATTAATCATGGGTTTAAAATTGTGATTTTCTTTCTGCTTGAAACGTGCCCAGATTCAGTAAGTGATAAAAATCAGTAGGCAAACTGATAGGTACTCACTTCCTTGCTTAATAAAACTGTTGTACATTCTGTTTGTGCTCATTTAGATATCCTGCCTATAGGACCCCCTAAATCATTTAAAATTGATTGAATAGCGTGCATCTGTTTGTCTATTTGTGGAGGTAAATATGAGCCCTCTTAATTGCTACTTATGTGACAATCCTACTTGATTTTTGTTTGTTGCTTAGTTTTCTCCTTTTAAGCAACATAAGTGCGTCTAGAACCACCTTAAATAGAGGTCCTAAACACCTCCAGGGCCATAGTTAAGGGACGGGTAGTGTACGTACAGGATGTTATTAGAACGCTTAGGTAGTAATTGAACATGGGAGGGTAGTTGGGTAGTAAAGGAGATGATGACCTATGCACTAATACTACGTGTAACACCTCAATTTGGGGAAGGTTACCGAGTATTGCATGGAAGTGATCCTATAGGCTAATAAACCTAGGACCCCTTTAATTTATGATTTAAAGTAATCTCTATTTTTTTTGTAAACTGTTTTATTTTCCTTTAAAGACTAATTTGCTTAAATCGAGTTTGGCCGGGTGTCACGACCCAAAATCCTAACTCAGGCCGTGATGGAGTCCAACACCGGGGTCAGGCAAGCCAACACCCAAATAACTAAGGATTTTCACATATTTGATTAAACACTCCAACACGTGCCAAGTTTTAAAGCTCAAAACATTAATTGAAAAGGGTAATTAGCCAATTTAACCAAAAGCAGTCATAAGGAGGCGTGAGCCAATATATATACAGACCCGTAAACCATAATATCTACCACAAAAACCATAAATGATACAACGAAACTATTCCCAGTCTCGGAATTCCGTTCGGACCTCGATAACACAAAAACACATCCCAAACCACAATATGAGCTTAAGGAAACTCTTATTTCGAAATTGGGCGCCGAAACGCTCCTGGGTCATCCAAAACCCATTCCGAACATACGCCCAAGTCCGAAATCATCATACGAAGCTACCAGAACCGTCAAAACTCGATTCCGAGGTCGTTTACTCAAAATGTTGACCGAAGTCAAACTTGGCCTTAAAGGCCAACCTTAAGGAACCAAGTATTCCTATATCACTCTAAACACTTCCGAATTCCGAACCACCCATTCCCGCAAGTCATAAATCATAATAAGCCGCTACGAGAAGTCTCATTTAGGGGAACGGGGTCCTTATAAACAAGATGACCGGTCGGGTCGTTACACCGGGACCCACCGTTGTGGACCTCGAGGGGTGCCTAACACCTTTCCCTCAAGGTAATTTCGAGCCCTTACCCAATCTCTGGTGATGTAAACCGGTTTATGAGTTATTTGCTTTAGGTGGCCTAACGCATCTTAATCCATTAGGTGGCGACTCTTCAAATTCCATACCCCGTTCCAAAAGGAAACGAATTGTCCCAAAATGTCGAAACCCGGACTCCGTGAGGAAAAAGGGGCGCGACAGCTGTTCCGAGTCTTTGTTTTATTTCCTTAAACTTATCTTCATTGCATTTTGATTCTTGATTCATCATTTCGAAGTCTGACAGCGTTTTAGGATCTTCGCATGAAGTCCGCAAGCATGTATGTTATTGAAATATGCATTTAACATAACTGAAAGTAGCATAAGAAAAGAGACACGATTAAGAAAAGAGACATTCCTGAAAATGAAATATTAATTCCATTCGATTTTTTGATTTTTGAATTTTTTTTTTGAAGTTTAAAGATAGGAGGGTTTATATCGAAAAGTAAGACAATAAAGTAAAACATCCAGATCACACCCTGAGATAATCCGGAAGTAGAAAGGATAGCAAGACTGGCTACCGAGACTCCCATCTGATAGGGGAAACTCTCAGGCTTGGCGATCATTTTTTGAATTTTCTTCTGTCTCGGCAATGGCTGTAGTGGCTTTCAGTGCCGGACCTTATTCTTCATGTTCAGAAATCATTCTGACTACTGGCCCAATGTGAGCAGGTAGGGGATTGTTCATCATATTAGGGTAATCTTCATCCCTAAGCACTATTGTTTGGACCTCGATGAGGTCTTCCACTGCTCTTTTAAGAGTCCAACAATCTTGAGTGTCCTGCCCCACTGCTCCTGAGTGGTATTCACATCTAGCATCATGTCGATGTGAGGGGGACTCGGGGTTCGGCCGGCTTGGGGCCACTGGTTGTAGCAGACCTAGCCTGATTAGCTTTTGAAACAAACTTGAATAATATTCAACATTGGTGGTTAACTTATTCCTTCTGAAGGGATCTCTTGGGCGAGGATTGTATTGGGGAACATTTGGTTGGGGATTATACGGAGCTTGGTATGGATGGGCATTTCTGGGAGGTGGAGCTCGATTTTTGTGTATAATGTTGTGGTCGCGTGTAAGATTGCACGTTCATCACCGAATAGGGAGGTGGTGCCACGACATAAGCAACATCTTGACAGGGATAATAGTGTTGGGACCTTAGGAAGCATATATGATTGGTTGAATGCCCTGCGGGCCTCCTTTGAGCTTGAAGCCATCATGGCCCCCTCTTCTCTCCTGTTTTTGTTCATAAACCCCCCC
>ML400337.1:35091-48743 GCA_005239525.1 Nicotiana knightiana | reverse complement strand
TAAGATCGCACTCTCTTCAATTCTTCTCTAATCTATATACGGCTTTCCCAAGCATAATATAGAGAGTATATAGAACCTAATTGATGGCCAGACAATTAAGCAATTAAACATAGAATTGAATAAACAACCACATATTGAGTAAACTATATTCAAAGTTAAATTAATGTTGAATAACAATATCCATGGCTAAACCACAACCCCAGAACAATGGGTGTTTAGCCACTCATGCTATGGTCAAACAATTGCATAAGTGTGCATGAATTGAAAATACTCGAATAAAAATGAAGAAAACTGATAATCCTTGCTCCTTCAATGATCTTGTGTGTGTATTTGCTCTCCAAATTCGTCTCTCCCCCTCCAAGATGTGTTCTTGGGTCTATTTATATGGTTGGGATAAACCCTAACTGTGTAAGAGACTCATATTGTCACTTGAAAACACTTAAAAACCTTTAAAACTCGGACTTCACCGAAACAGGTACCCTGGCGTTTGGGGGATAACGCCTGGGTAACGCCAGGCACCCCCTGGCGTTTGGAGTGTAACGCCTGGGTAACGCCAGGCACCCCCTGGCGTTTGGGGTGTAACGCCTGGGTAACGCCAGGCACACCCTGGCATTTGGGGTGTAACACCTGGGTAACGCTAGGCACACCCTGGCGTTTGGGGTGTAACGCCTGGGTAACGCCAGGCACCCCCTGGCCTTAAGAGCCAAATGCCTGGCTAACGCCAGGCTTGTCCTGGGTCGCTCCTTTTCGACTCTTGTGCGTATTTTCCGATGTTTATGCTCTCATTTAGCTCGGCTTCCATTTCCAACTCACCTACACATTAAATAAACTCCATTAGGCACATACGGCGTGTATTTTTATCATTAAAGCACATAAAATGCAAGGTATATCATGCTTAAAATCATGAATTCTAGCCACGCATCAATAAGTCAAAGCTTTTCATAATAAAATCTTCATAAAATAGTTCAATTCAAAGTAAAAGAAAATGCGGAAAAAGATAGCCCGACATCGGGATGTCACTAATTCATGAGCATCTAAACAAGACTAGAATCATAGTTTACAATGTTCCACTAATACCAAAACAGAAAGAAAAGGTAACAATAGAGGAGAATCAAGGGTCGTGGACTTCAGCAACTACCTCGTATGTCTCCGACAACCACAAGTGCACAGACTCAACGATCTCTGCAAACGGTCTCACCTGAATCTGCACACAAGGTGTAGGGAGTAATGTGAGTACTTCCAACTCAGTAAGTAACATAATTAAATAAGGAAATGAGTAACAAAGCCGAGCTACATACAATACAGTTCTTTCCAGAAATCTCAGTAAAGGAAATTATGCATGCTTTCAAATCGGTGTTCTAAAATAAAAGTATTCCGAGCACCAGTGAAATAGTATAAGTACTCCAAATTATCACAACAACAATGACTAGAAACAAAGTGCAGCAATAAATAAAATCAAGTACAACCTCACAGGGCTACTGTCACTCATCTATCTCGACAGCTCAATCACTCGACTCCCAACCTCAATACTCTCAATCAAGGTACCTGCGCTCACTGGGGGTGTTCAGACTTGGGAGGGGCTCTACAACCCAAGTTCTATATTATTGCAGCATGCAGCCCGACCCAATACTGTTGCGACATACAACCCGATCCATATATTGTTGTAGCGTGCAACCCGATCCAAGTATTGCTGCAGCGTGCAGCCTGATCCGATAGAAATGGATCGAAGGCTTGTTGCGACGTGCCTGATCCCATATTACTGCGGCGCGCAGTCCGATCCAACATATCTCACACAGCTCTTAACCCGGCACTCATACCCTAAATTAGTCACTAGCCTCTGCAGCCTCACAAATATCACAATAACAACCCTAACAGAGAATATAACAAGTATTAATCAAATCATGAGAGAGAGATGAGATAAAATGCATAGGCAAACAACGACTGAGTACAAGACAACAATTTAGCAGTCAATACAACAAATTCACGACCACTACGGGTCCAAACAATGTTTTCATATAGCCTAGCATGGTTTCTAACATGTAAAGACAGTCAATAATTCAAAAACAAGAATGGACAGGTAGTAACAATGGGCTATTTGACTTTATAGTCTACCGGGAAGGACCAAGTTTCAATCCCTCACGGTGCACGCTCACACGCCCGTCACCTAGCATGTGCGTCACCTCTAAATATCAACATTATATGAATTTATCGAAGTTTCAGACCCTCAAAACAAGTTTTAAGACCGTTACTTACCTCAATTGGAACAAATCCCTACTCCGCAATGCTCTTGCCTCTCGATTCGGCCTCCAAATGCTCTGAATATAGTCACAACTAGTACAATACCATCAATATATGCTAAAGGAATAAACTCCACAAGAAAATTATCAAATTAGACTCAAACCCGGGCCCCGAGCCCACGTCTCGAAATCCGACAAAAGTAATAAAACTTGAAAGCACATTCACTCACGAATCTACTTAAACGAAATTTATCAAAATCCGACCTCATTTGGTCCCTCAAATCCCCAAATTACTCTTTCCAAAATCCCAAGCCCTAACCCCCTATTTTCACTCCTAAATCCCACTAATTAGATGAGAAAACACCATACCTAGGAGTATTAAATTTCAAGCAACTTACCTTACCGAAAAACCCTTGAATCCTCTTCAAAATTACCCAAAAGGATCCAAGGTCCGACTAAAAATGGTGGAAATGAGTAAAAATTCGCGAAGTCTTCTATTTATAGTTTATGCCCAGGCTTTTCGTACCTGCGGCTCAAAATGTGCACCTGCTGTGCCACATTTGCGAAAAACCTCCACATCTGCGGAAAATCACTTAAATCCCCCAACTCCGCTGTCACGACCCAAAATCCCTAAGGTCGTGATGGCGCCGAACATCAATGTCAGGTAAGCCAAATCATTAATTAATTGAAATAACTTTCTGATTAAAAACATTTATGAAAACACTTCCTTTCACTTCATTAAATAATAACCAACTAAAAGTCTGTTAATTAAAACAATGGTTTAAAGATTACACTTAAGTAATTATATCCCACTACATATCCCAGAACCCGGTGTCACAAGTACATGAGCAATTTCTAAGAATTCAACAATCATTACAAGCCTGTCCGAAATACAACTTGACATGGAAATTTAAATGAAATATATATAGTACGAAGGAGACTCTGTCAGGTGCGGATCGCCTCCGGATGATACAACTCGCCTAAGTCTCCAAATCCTCCACATTTCTATGAAAGTACCTGTGCAATAAAATGCACAGCAAGTGTAGCATGAGTACAAAAATAACGTATACTCAGTAAGTCGCCCGCCTAACCTCAGAGAGGTAGTGACGAGAGGTCAAATTAGACACTTACTAAAGGTCAATTTAGAATATTTAGGTATGACACTAAGCATGATTTATCATAGGCAATTTATAAAACAGGATTTAAATATCTATCAAATCCGTTTAGGTTTAACACTTTATATCTTCGACATATTAACAATTAATCAACATGGTGATTCAATCAAATAATAATAAATCGACGGGAAGGAACAACTTCTTCCAAAAATCTTTTTAATAACTTTAAATCTCTGTCATTTCACTTGATAATCTAATATTTCAGGCCAGTGATCAGGAAAAATCATAAGAACAACGCAGCAAATATCATGCGCAAGCAATGCCGAGGGTCGAACGGCGCGGACCAACAATAATATATGACGGGATATAATGAAATACAGTAGACATGTAAGACTGTGAGCAGCAAATACGTATCAAGTACAGAAATCCAGGTAACTACTAAGAATAAACAACAATGTACACTTTCCTTTTTCCCAAATACCTGTCAAGCCAATATCAATATAAAAATACCAAATAGTCATGCGCACACAAGGATAAAACAACCGGCCGGAGTCGAAGGAACTTTAATCACTGAATAGTCGTAAAGCTTCCCCCGTTGGCGAATCATACCTGCGATTCGGGTGCTGACACATTTATACCGAATTACCATAAAGCTTCCCTCGATCGCGAATCATACCGGCGACTCGAGTGCTGACACACTTATACTGAATTATCCTAAAGCTTCCCTCGACTGCAAATAATACCTGCGACTCGAGTGCCGACACACTTGTACTGAATTATCATAAAGCTTCCCTCGATCACGAATCATACTTGTGACTCGAGTGCTGACACACTTATACTAAATTATCATAAAGCTTCCCTCGATTGTGAATCATACATGCGACTCGAGTGCTAACACACTTATACTGAATTATCATAAAGCTTCCTTGGATCGCGAATCATGCCTGTGATTCGAGTGTTGACTCTTATATATATACATATATATACCGAATTTATCAATAAGCTCAGTAGGGCTATACTTGTAACAAGAATTAACTCACTAGAAACTCAGAGGCAATCTTTCCACCATTTTCGTGCTAGTTCAAGGATAATAAACAGCTCAAAGTATGCCTAAAGATACATATAAGTCACATAAAAGCATGCTTGTGAGCCCTAAAGCTACCCAACATGGCATAATAGTCTTTAAGTACAAACTCTCATCACTTTGTACGCATGTAGCCCCCAAAACACATTACACACAACATATATAACACCTATGGGGACAATTCCCTCTTACAAGGTTAGAAAGGAGACTCACCTCGTGTCGAATCTACCCCTCGGACCAAGGATGCGCCCGAACTCTGAACTCTACACCTGAGGACTCGCAACTAGCCAAATATGGTACAATTATATCAATTTAAGCTCAAGGTAGGTACCCAAATATGGTACAAAGACACCAAGTCTTACTACCTTATCAACCCCAACCGGACCATTATAACCCAAAAGCCCTTCCTCTGCCGGCACAAAAGCACTGAAATATCGAAATCACACTCTGAGAAGACCTCCCTTCAAACCATTCATCACCCCCAACATACGGGCAAACGTTCTATCATCATATCGACACCGCGCGACAGTCAATTGCAAATATCATCACTACCCGAGCACAGCCTTAAGGCTCCCAGAAATACAGCTACTGAGCCGAAATAACATATTACCCTTTTGCAGGGCCATAACAACATCCACGACCAATTACACATGGAAGCATCTCGGTTTACATTCGTAGCACCATTTCTATTCCTCAAATTCCTGATCCATACCAAGAACTTCGCGATGCGTAAGATTGAGTAGGAATGAATATAGGCATAAGCCTCAAAGGAATCAACTCGCACGATGAGGAATCAAGAAGGGAAGTACTCCTAACAGCCCTATAGCCTCTCGAAGATAAGTACAGACGCCTCCGTACCGGCCCGCAAGACTCTACTAGACTTGATCATGACTCGTAAGACCTACGGGAACCTAGCGCTCTGATACCATGTTGTCACGACCCAAAATCCCAAAGGTCGTGATGGCGTCGGACATCATTGTCAGGAAATCCAAATCGTTAATTAATTGATTTAACTTTCCGGTTTAAAACATTTATGAAAACACTTCCTTTCACTTCATTACATAATAACCAACTAAAATTCTATTAATTAAGACAATGGTTTAAAGATTACACTTAAGCAATTATATCCCAATACATATCCCAGAACCTGGTGTCACAAGTACATGAGCAATTTCTAAGAATGCAGCAATCATTACAAGCCTGTCCGAAATACAACTGGACAAGGAAATTTAAATGAAATAGATACAGTACGAAGGAGACTCTGTCAGCTGCGGATCGCCTCCGGATGATACAGCTCGCCTAAGTCTCAGAATCCTCCACATTGCTATGAAAGTACCTGTGCAATAAAATGCACAGCAAGTGTAGTATAAGTACAAAACAACGTGTACTCAGTAAGTCGCTCGCCTAACCTCAGAGAGGTAGTGACGAGATGTAGTGATGAGAGATCAAATTAGACACTTACTAAAGATCAATTTAAAATATTTAGGTATGACACTAAGCATGATTTATCATAGGCAATTTATAAAACAGGATTTAAATATCTATCAACTCCGTTCACGTTTAACACTTTATATCTTCGACATATTAACAATTAATCAACATGGTGATTCAATCAAATAATAATAAATTGGAGAGAAGGAACAACTTCTTCCAAAAATCTTTTTAATAACCTTAAATCTCTGTCATTTCACTTGATAATCTAATACTTCAGGCCAGTGATCAGGCAAAATCATAACAACTAAGCAACAAATATCATGCGCAAGCAATGCTGAGGGGCGAACGGCGCGGACCAACAATAATATATGACAGGATATAATGAAATACAATAGACATGTAAACTGTGAGCAGCAAATACGTATCAAGTACAGAAATACAGGTAACTACTGAGAATAAACAACAATGTACACTTTCATTTTTCCCAAATACTTGTCAAGCCAATATCAATAAAACAGTACCAAATAGTCATGCGCACACAAGGATAAGACAACCGGCCGGATTCGAAGGAACATTTAATAACCGAATAGTCGTAAAGCTTCAACTATCGCGAATCATACATGCGACTCGGGTGCTGACACATTTTTACTGAATTACCATAAAGCTTCCCTCGATCACAAATCATACCAGCGACTCAAGTGCTGACACACTTATACTGAATTATCATAAAGCTTCCCTCGATCGCGAATCATACCTGCGACTCGAGTGCTGACACACTTATACTGAATTATCATAAAGCTTCCCTCGATCGCGAATTATACCTACAACTCGAGTGCTAACACACTTATACTGAATTATCATAAAGCTTCCCTCGATCTCGAATATGCGACTCGAGGTGCTGACACACTTATACTGAATTATCATAAAGCTTCCCTTGATCACGAATCATACCTGCGACTCGAGTGTTGACTCTTATATATACATATATATACCGAATTTATAAATAAGCTCAGTAGGGCTATCCTTGTAACAATAATAAACTCACTTGAAAATCAGAGGCAATCTTTCCACCATTTTCATGCTAGTTCAAGGATAATATACAGCTCAAAGTACGTCTAAAGATACATATAAGTCACATAAAAGCATGCTTGTGAGCACTAAAGCTACCTGACATGGCCTAATAGTCGCTACGTACGGACTCTCATCACTATACACACATAGACCCCAAAACACATTACACACAACATATAGAACACCTATGGGGACAATTCCCACTTACAAGGTTAGAAAAGAGACTCACTCGTGTCGAATCTACCCTTGGGGCCAAGGATGCGCCCGAACTCCGAACTCTATACGTGAGGATTCGCAACTAGCCAAATATGGTACAATTATATCAATTTAAGCTCAAGGTAAGGAAATTATCCTATTTATTCAATAACTCAACATTCTTGGAAATTCCCAAATTTAACCTCAGGCCGACACACTTAAATGCCGAAAACTGTCGAAGGAATCACTCACCCATAGCCTAAGGATCGTTATTATGTGGTTTCTACTTGAATTCATAAAAATAAATGGGTAAGTCACGAATTTCTCAAGAACCCTAATTTACTACCCAACTCTTGATTTTTCAATGATTTAGTGGGGAATTTAACTAGTAATTCATGTTGGAAACTATTGTTAGAGTGGAATTACTTACCTCTTTAGTAGATAGGTCGTGGAACCTTCTTCCCCATTCTCCCAAGTCTCTAATGGTGGTGGAAAATTAAAGAAAGGGGCGAAATCCCGTGTTTTAAAGGAAACATCCTGCTTGGCCTACATGGGTTCCGCACCTGCGGCTCGAGGCTCGCACCTGCGGAACTAGGCGAGTGGGGCTGGGGTAGCACATATGGAGGGATGACCGCACTAGCAATTCCGCTCCTGCGGACCTTTGTCCGCACCTGCAAGAAAGGTGGACCTCACCTGGGGTCGCACCTACGATGCTTGGGACCGCATGAGCGGTCCTGCACCTGCGACTAGGCAACTGCACCTGCGTTCATTCCAGAACATGTGCACCAGCAACTATTTTAGCTGGTTTTTAGCCCCGTTGGGTGCCCAGGAGGACCTGGGCACACCTGAGCCCTCGTCCAAATATACCAACAAGTCCCAAATCATAATATAGACTCGCTCGAGCCTTCAGAACACTCAAAACAACACTAAGACTTAAATCACCTACCAAAACCCCTAAAATCATAACTTAAGAACTTCAAGTTCTTGGATTCTATAACGATGCGCCGGACCGACCTACACTACTCGGAATGACCTCAAATTTTGCAGACAAGTCATAAATGACATAACGGAACTATTTCTGGTCTCGGAATTCCGTTCAGACCTCAATAACATAAAATCATGTTCCAAACCAAATTTCAAACTTAAGGAAATTCCTATTTCTATATTGGGTGCCGAAACGCTCCCGGTTCATCGAAAACCCATTACGAACATACGCCCAAGTCTGAAATCATCATACGAAGCTAGTGGAACTACCGGAACTCGATTCCGAGGTCATTTACTAAGATTTACTATCTTAGTTGATTTTCTCAACTTAAGGCTTCTGAAATGAGAATTTTCTTTTTAAGCCAACTCTAACCTTCCCAAAAATCCAATTCCTACCACACCTACAAGTCATAACACCTGAAATGGAGCTGCTCACGACTTTAAAGCGCTGAACGACGCGCTAGAGCTCAAAACTACCGGTCGGGTCATTACATCCGCACCTACGCTCTCTATCCGCTTTTGCAACCTCGCAGGTGCGGAAAAGTCCGCGCACCTGCGACCACTGCCATAACTCTTCTCTTCCGATTCTGCGGGCTCGCAGATGCGCACACCCACTCGCACTTGCAGTTTTCCCCAGTCCAACACACTTCCGCACCTGCAGCGTCGCACCTACGGAAATACCTCGTAGGTGCGATTACACCAGCAACAGGCCAACTTCAGCAATTCTCCAAACTTCAATCTCGATCTGTTAACCACTTGAAATACACCCGAGGCCCTCGGCACCTCAACCAAACATGTCAACAAGTCACATGACCCTATACAAACTTAGTCGAACCTTCAAATCACTCAAAACAACATCAAAACACCAAATTACCCTCGGATTCAAGCCTAAGAACATCTAAACTTCCAAATTCCGCCAACGATGCCGAAACCTACCAAACCATGTCCGAATGACCTCAAATTTTACACACACGTCAAAAATTACACCAGAAACCTACTCCAACTTCCGGAAATCCATTACGACCCTAATATCAAATTTTCCATTGCCGACCAAAATTGCCAAATTTCCAACTTTCGCCAATTCAAGCCTAATTGCTCTATGGACCTCCAAATCACATTCTGGACGTGATCCTAAGTCCAAAATCACCTAACGGAGCTTATGGAACCATAAAAATCCAAATCCGAGATCGTTTACACATACATCAACATACAGTTGACTTTACTAACTTAAGCTTCTAACTGAGAGACTAAGTATCTCAATTCACTCTGAAACTACTCCGGACCCAAACCAACTAACCCGGTATAAAATAATATAGATGAATAACAAAAAAGAAGCAGAAATGGGGGAAATAGGGCTATACCTTTCGAAATGACCGGTCGGGTCGTTACATCCTCCCCCCTCTTAAACAAACGTCCGTCCTCGAACGAGTCTAGAAACATACCCAGAGTCTCAAATAGGTGTGGATATCTACTCCGAATCTCTCGCTTGGTCTCCCAAGTGGCATCTTCCACAGGTTGACCTCTCCACTGCACCTTTACTGAAGCTATGTCCTTTGACCTCAACTTTCGTACTTTCCGATCCAAAATGGCCGCCGGCTCCACATCATAAGGCATATCACCTTCCAACTAGATCGTGCTGAAGTCCAAAACATAAGAAGGATCTCTAGTATAGTTCTGGAGCGTTGAAACATGAAACACTAGGTGCACACTCGTCAAGCTGGGTGGCAAGGAAAGCTTATAAGCCATCTCCCCTATCCTCTGAAGCACCTCAAAAAGCCCAATGAACCGGGGGCTCAACTTGCCCCTCTTCCCAAAACTCATAAATCCCTTCATGGGTGACACCTTTAGCAAAATCTTCTCCACAACCATAAAAGACTCATCATGAACCTTCCTGCCCGCATAGCTCTTTTGCCTAGACTGCATCGTGCGAAGCCGCTCCTGAATCAATTTCACCTTGTCTAATGCATCCTGGACCAAGTCTGTACCCAAGAGCCTATCCTCACCTGGCTCAAACCATCCTACCAGATATCTACACCTCATTCCATATAAAGCCTCGTACGGATCCATCTAAATGCTCGATTGATAACTGTTGTTATATGCAAACTCCACGAGTAGAAGAAATTGGTCCCATGAACCCCCAAAGTCAATGAAACAAGTGCGCAACATGTCCACCAATATCTGAATAGTGCGCTCGGACTGTTCGTCCATTCGAGGGTTAAAAGTTATGCTCAACTCAACCTGAGTATCCAACTCTCACTACACGGCCCTCCAAAACTGCAATGTGAACTGAGTACCTCTATCTGAAATGATGGAAACTAGGACACCATGCAGGCGAACAAACTCTTGAATATAAATCTCAGCCAACTGCTCTGAAGTGTAAGTAGAACCAACTGGAATAAAGTACGCGGATTTGGTCAGTTGATCCACAATAACCGAAATAGCATCAAACTTCCTCGAAGTCCATCGGAGCCCAACTAAAAAGTCCATGGTGATATGCTTCCACTTCCACTCCGGGATCTCTAATCTCTGAAGCAAGCCACCCTATCTCTGATGCTCATACTCAATCTGCTAACAATTGAGACACTGCGCCACAAATCCAACTATATCCTTCTTCATCCACCTCTACCAATAGTGCTGTCTCAAATCCTGGTACATCTTCGCGACACCCGGATGGATGGAATACCGCGAACTATGGGCCTCCCTCAAAATCAAATCCCGAAGCCCATCTACAGTAGACACATATATCCGACCCTACATCCTCAACAATTCATCATCACCAATAGCCACATCCCTAGCATCACCTCGCCGGACTCTGTCCTGAAGAACGAGCATGTAGGGGTCATCATACTAACGCTCCCAGATACAGTCATAAAGAGAAGACCTGGAGACCACTCAAGCCAATACCCGACTCAGCTCCAGTATATCCAATCTAACAAGCTGGCCCGCTAAGGATTGAACATCCAATGCCAAGGGTCTCTCTACTGCCGGAAGATATGCTAAACTTCCCAAACTCTCCACCTGGCGACTCAAAGCATCGTCCACCACATTGGCCTTCCCTGGATGGTAAAAAATAGTGATATCATAGTCCTTAAGAAGCTCCAACCATCTCCGCTGACTCAAATTAAGATCCTTCTGTTGAAACGGATGTTACAGACTCAGGTGATCAGTATAGATTTCACAATGAACCCTCATACAAATAATGATGCTAAATCTTTTAGGCGTTAACAATGGATGCTAACTCAAGATCATGGACAACATAATTCTTCTCATGGGTATTCAACTTACATGAGGCATAGGCAATCACCCAACCCTCCTGCATCAGAACACATCCAATACCTGTCCTCGGGGCATCACAATACACGGTGTAATAACCTGAAGCTGATGGCAGAAATAAAACTGGAGTTATGGTCAATGTAGTCTTGAACTTCTAAAAGCTCTCCACACACTCGTCCGACCACCTGAATGGGGAACCCTTTTGGGTTAATTTGGTCAAGGGCGATGAAATAAATGATAATCCCTCCACAAAGAAACGGTAATTACCCACCAAACCAAGAAAGCTCCTAATCTTCGTGGCTGAGGACGGTCTATGACAACTTTGCACCGCCTCTATCTTCTTCGGATCCACCTAAATACCCTCACTGAATACCACGTGCCCCAAGAATGCTACTAAACCGAGCCAAAACTCACACTTGGAGAACTTTGCATGAAGCTTCTCCTCCCTCAATCTCTGTAATACAACCCTCAAATGCTGAGCGTGCTCCTCCTGGCTACGAGAATACACCAGGATGTCATCAATGAATACAATAAGGAACGAGTCCAAATAGGGCTGAAACACGATGTTCATTAAATTCATGAATGTTGCTGGGGCATTGGTCAGCCCAAAAGACATCACGAAGAACTCATAATGGCTATAGCGGGTCCTGAAAGCTGTCTTAAGAATATCCAAACCCTGAATCTTCAGCTAGTGATACCCAGATCTCAAATCAATCTTGGAGAACACCCTCGCTCCCTAAAGCTGGTCAAATAAATCATCAATACGAGGCAAATGATACTTGTTATTGACTGTGACCTTGTTCAACTGACTGTAATCAATACACATCCTCATGGAACCATCCTTCTTCTTCACAAATAGAACCGGTGCACCCCAAGGTGACATACTAGGCTGAATAAACCCCTTATCAAGGAGTTCCTGAAGCTGTTCTTTCAACTCCTTCAACTCCGCTAGTGCCATACGATACGGTGGAATAGAAATGGGCTGAGTGCCCGGAACCAAATCAATACCAAATTCAATATACCTGTCAGGCGGCATGCCCGACAGGTCTGCAGGAAACAAATCCAAAAAATCACGTACCACCGGAACAAAATCAATGGCAGAAGTCTCTACACTAACATCTCTCACAAAATCCAGATAGGATAGACAACCCTTCTCAACCATGTGCTGAGCCTTTCAAATATGAAATCACCCTACTAGGTACGTAGTCTACAGAAACTCTCCACTCAATCCTCAGAAATTCCGGCATCGCCAATGTCACAGTCTAAGCGTGAAAATCTAGAACATCAAGACATGGGGATAACCAATCCATACCCAATATAACATCAAATTAAACCATAATAAGTAGAAATCAACCTTTGAGGGAACGGAGGAGGTGGTCTTGCAACAATTGGTGGGGGTTGCTCAGCTAGCACCTCTTTCACTGGATTTTCTGACTCTTTCTGGTTGTCTGATGCTGGTTCAATAGTGGCTGATTTTTCAGTAGAAATCACCTGATTTTTCCCTTTTGACTGGACTCCTTCCAGTTGCTTCCCATTCCTCAATGATATAGCATTAACATATGCTTTAGGGTTAGCCTCGGTGTCACTTGGAAGAGCCCCTGCTGGGCGGGTATTTTGAGAATTCGCGAGTTCCCCCACCTGGTGTTCTAAATTTCTCATTGCTGTAGCCTGGGCTTGGTGATCAGCTATCAATTTCGGATTGAAAGCAAGTTGGTCATTCATCATTCTCTTCATAATGTCCTCAAGGCTTGCTGATGGTTCAGCCTGAGGTGGTTTGTACTGCTGTTGAGGTGCTGGATGCCTATAATGATTTTGAGTGCGTTGATTTCCACCCCAAGAGAAGTTTGGGTAATTTCTCCAGTTAGGTTTATAAGTGTTTCCATATTGAGTTGTTTGTCCCCTATTTGCATTACCCACAAAGCAGACAGACTCTGGATTAACTGGGCATAAATCACTCGAATGACCCTCTCCACAGACTTCACAAAATACCTGAATCTGTTGCACTGGTTGGGCCTGCTGCTTGTTAATTATCAGGTTCATCTGATTGACTTGGTTAGTCAATGTAGAGATCTGGGCTGACAATGCTGAGACCACATCTAGTTCAAGGACTCCTGGTGATTTTTGAACCACATTCCTTCCCATCTCTCTTTGCCTGTCTGGATTTCTTTTGGAGAATTTATTCAATAATGCAAATATTTCATCATAATTCTTCTCCAACACCTGACCTCCGGCTGCTGCATCTACCACAATTTTTGTTTG
>ML400337.1:0-34332 GCA_005239525.1 Nicotiana knightiana | reverse complement strand
GGCTCTAACGCCTGGCTAACGCCAGGCTTGTCCCGGATCGCTCCTTTTCGACTCTTGCACGTATTTTCCGACGTTTATGCTCTCATTTAGCTCGGCTTCCATTTCCAATTCACCTACACATTAAATAAACTCCATTAGGCACATACGATGTATATTTTTATCATTAAAGAACATAAAATGCAAGGTATATAATGCTTAAAATCATGAATTCTAGCCACGCATCAATCATGTTTAATTAGAACTTCATATTTTTTATATTGTTGGCCCATAGTAAGTGTCGAAGTCGACCTCGTCTTACTTATTCGAGGTTAGACTAGATACTTACTGGCTACATATTATTTATGTAATCAAGCTACAATTGTGCACTTGATGTGCAGGATCTGAGGCAGGTGCATATGGATATCAGTCTGGCATGCACGCTTTACTCCTGGTTCGAGACTACACGGTGAGATGACCTTCCGAGTCGTTCTGTACCAGCCGAAGTCTTTTTGTTATTACTATTCTGTCTATTTTATTTCAGACAGTAGCATAGTAATCTTTTGTATTTTCTACTAGTAGCGAATAATCATGGGACACCAGGTCATGGCACACACACTAGTAGACTCTTGGTTTTGGTTTTATTTCATAATCATGATTGCACTTATTAGCTTTCGTGTTATTTAGTTTTAAATCTATTACTTCTTGAATCTTTTAAATTTAAAGAAAGTTTGATTACTTGGAAAAATCTTTTAAAAGGAGAAATCACATAGTTTGCTCACTGTTGGCTTGTCTGGCGACTGCGCTAGGCGCATCATGGCCTAACATGGAATTTGGTCGTGACAATATGGTATCAGAGCAATAGGTTCACGTAGGTCTCACAAGTTATGGACATGCCTAATAGAGTCTTACAGATCGGTGAAGAGACGTCTGTACTTATCTTCAAGATGTTATATGGTGTTAGGAAACTACTATTTATTCATCTCCTACTGTGCAGTTAATGGTGTACTAAGTTTCTTCTCTTACTCTCTCACAGATGGTGAGAATGCACACGACAGATGTTCGGGACCCAAGAGAAGCTGCTCCTCATGTTGCTAGAGGCTAAGGCAGAGGCCAGGGGAGGGCACCAGCCCGAGGTAGGGGATGAAGACGTCCTAGAGTTTCCACAGTTGCACCGCCAGTAGATCTAGTGGAGGATATCATTTATGAGGAGCACGGTGAGGTGCCCGCAGCAGAGCCAACCTCGGTTGATTTCATTACAGCATCAGGCTTTTAGGAAGTCATGGGACGTATGCTACGGTTCATAGATTCTATTACCCGAGCTAGTTTATTTCTAGCAGACCCAGCCACATCTCAAGCTGGAGGGGAAGCAAGGACCCCTACTGCTCAGACTCCTAGGCATGCAGCTGCAGTATATCAGACCATGGGCACACTACCCGTAGGCGGAGCCTAGAAAATGGCAGCAGTTGTACCTGAGCCTAGACCAGCTGTGACCAACGAGCCGCAGAAGCTACTGGATAGATGGATCAGGCTTCACCCTTCTATCTTCAAAGGTGAGCGACATGAGGATCCCCAGGATTTCATTGATACCTGTAGAGACAGACTACACACCATGATCATATTGGAGTTTCACAGGGTAGATTTCACTACCTTTCTTGTGGAAGGTAGGGTCCGTAGGTGGTGGAAGTCTTATCTTCTTGGCAGACCAGAAGGTTCTCCTCCCATGACTTGGGACCAGTTTATATGCCTTTCATTAGATAGGTATATCCCACCATCTTAGAGGGAAGAATTGTGGTGTTAGTTTGAGCATCTCGAGTAGGATCAGATGTCAGTAACCGATTATAACGCGAGATTCTCTGAGTTGTCTCGCCATGCACTTATGATGCTTCCTACAGACGCAGAGAGGGTGCAGAGGTTTGTTGTGGGGTTGCACTCCAGTATTTAGTCTAGTATGGCCCAGGAGGTTGAGATGGAGACTTCTTATCAGTTAGTTGTGGAGATTGCTCGAAGTATTGAGGGTTACCATCAGAGGAGTAGAGAGTAGATGCAGCGAGACAAGAGGTCCCATTTTTTTGGAGAGTTCAGAGGTTCCCCCGCTAGGGTCAGAGGTCAGTCTGCAAGGGGTCAGCCTAGCAGGCCAACATATCCAACACCACAACCTCTTCAGGGTATTCCAGCATGACCCTATTTCAATGCTATGTCGGAGAGTTCATACCGCCCACCAGCTATCCGGGGTTCTTCCAGTGGGTACTCCGGCCATTAGGGTTCTTCCAGTGCCTATTTCATTTCCATGCCACAGAGTTCATACCGCCCACCCGCTCTTCAGGGTTATTCCATTGGGTATTCGGGCCATCAAGGTCATACTTCAAGGAAGCAGTCCACCGCTCCAAGAGGTTGTTATGAATGTGGAGATCATGACCACGTGAATACATTTTGTCCCAGATTCTGGGGCAAGGCCGTGCAGTAGAGTCAGTAGCCCATGATTATAGTACCAGTAGCCGCACCAGCCATCTGGCCACCTAGAGGCGGAGGGAAGGTGGGCATGGACCGTCCTAGGGGTGGAGGTCAGGCAGATTCTATACTTTCCTGGCCAAACCAGATGCAGTGGCCTCAGATGCCGTGATAAAAGGTATTATTTCTGTCTGCGGTAGGGATGCTTCATTACTATTTGATCCAGGATCTACTTATTCAAATGTATCATATCGATTTGCTCATTTTCTGGATATTCCTCGTTAGTCCTGTGTGGTCATATTCTGTGGCTACGAGACTAGAGCATATATTCTGTTGCTTTATATGACCGATTTTGAGGTCATCCTAGGCATGGACTAGCTATCCTCATATCACGCAGTTCTTTATTGCCATGCCAAGACTGTTACCTTAGATATGCCAGATTTTCCTAGATTGGAGTGGAAGGGTTCTTCTGTCAGTACATCTAGACGGGTTATCTCTTTTCTGAAGACTCGACATATGGTCGAGAAGGGTTGTTTGACTTATCTAGCTTATGTTCAGGATACCACTACAAAGACTCTAACGATTGATTTAGGGCCATTATTCGGGAGTTCTTTGATGTGTTTCCTTTTGACCCTCCAGGCATGCCACTATATCGTGATATCAATTTATGTATTGACTTGGCTCCAAGTACCCAGCCTATATCTATCCCATCGTACCGTATGGCTCCGAAAGAGTTGAAGGAGTTGAAGGAGCAGCTTGAGGAGTTTCTAGCAAAGGGGTTCGTCAGACCAAGTGTATCACCATGGGGGTGCACCAGGGCTATTTGTGAAGAAAAAAGCTGGGACTATGCGGATGTGCATTGATTACTGCCAGTTGAAAAAATTTACCATTAAGAACAAGTACCAGTTGTCGTGTCTTGATGATTTGTTTGACCAATTGCAGGGTACTAGGGTGTTCTCTAAGATCGACATGAGATCAGGGTACCATCAGTTGAAGATTCGGGACTCGGATGTTCTGAAGACTACTTTCCATACTAGATATGGGCATTATGAGCTCCTAGTGATGTCCTTCGGCTTTACTAACTCCCCAGCGGCATTTATGGATTTGATGAACAGGGTGTTCAGCCGAGGGCATTAAGGTGGATCCCAAGAAGATTGAGACTCTTCAGAGTTGGCCTCGTCCCACTTCGACGGCTGAGATCATGAGCTTCTTGGGGCTAGAAGGTTATTATAGTCAGTTTGTGGAGGGAATCTCATATATTGCAGCACCTTTGACTAAACAGACCAAGAAGGGTGCTCTGTTTCGTTAGTCCAATGATTATGAGCCGATCTTCTAGAAGCTCAAGACAGCTTTGACTACAGCACCAGTCCTAGTGTTGCCTTCCGGTTTGGGGATGTTTATTGTGTATGTGATGCTTCACGTGTTGGTTTGGGTTGTGTATTTTATTCAGGAGGGGCGAGTTATTGCATATGCTTCACGTAAGTTGAAGCCCAGTGAGAATAATTATCATGTGCCCTATTTGGAGTTGGCCGCGATTGTTCATGCTCTTAAGATATGGAGGCATTATCTTTATGGTGTGTCCTATGAGGTTTACATTGATCATCGCAGTTTGTAGCATTTGTTCACGGAAAGGGATCTCAATTTGAGACAGCGTAGATGGCTTGAGTTACTGAAGGATTATGACATCACAATTCTTTATCCTCAGGGCAAAGCGAATATGGTCACGGATGCCTTGAGCAGGAAGGCAGGGAGTATGGGTAGCTTGGCATTCATTTCAGCGGAGGAGAGGTCACTAGCCTTGGGCATTCAGTCTTTGGCTAAAACACTTGTGAGGTTGAATATTTCAGAGCCAAGCCGAGTTGTTGCATGCGTTGTTGCCCAGTTTTCACTATTGGAGTAGATCAAGGCTCGACAGTTTGATGATCCGCACTTGATGGTCCTCAGAGTGACGGTACTAGAGGGATATGCCAAGAAGCTTTCTATCGGTGAGGATGGTGTTCTGTGACTCCAGGGTCGTCTATGTTTCTAATGTCGATGTCTTGAGGGAGAGGATTCTAAAGAAGTCTTATAGTTCTCGATATTCCATTCATCCAGGTGCTACAAAGATGTATCGTGACGTAAGACAACACTATTGGTGGCGGCGCATGAAGAAAGACATAGTTGAGTATGTAGCTAGATGTCTAAATTGCCAGCAGGTTAAGTATGAGCACTAGAGGCCAGGTGGCCTACTCCCGCAGATGACTATACCTAAGTGAAAGTGGGAGCGCATTACTATGGACTTCGTAATTGGGTTTCCACAGACCTTGCAAAATTTTGATGCAGTTTGGGCCATTGTTCACATGTTGATCAAGTCAGCACACTTCATTCCAGTGGTGACTGCGTATACTTCAGAGAGATTGGCCCAGATTTATATCGAGGAGATAGTTTGGATGCATGGAGTGCTAGTTTTCATCATATTAGACAGAGGTCCTCAGTTTACTTTACATTTTTGGAGAGCAGTACAGAGTGAGTTGGGGACCCGTGTAGAGCTCAACATCGTATTTCATCCACGAGCCGACATGCAGTTGGAGCGGACAGTACAAATCTTGGAGGACATGTTCAGAGCATGTGAGATTGACTTTTGAGGTCAGTGGAATCGATTATTGCTCTTGGCCGAGCTCTCTTACAACAACATTTATCAGTCCAGCATTAAGATGGCTTTATTTGAGGCTTTATATGGACGGCGATGCCGTTCTCCCATTGGGTGGTTAGAGCCCAGCGAGGCTAAGTTATATGGTACGGATTTGGTAAAGGATGCCTTGGAAAAGCTAAAGTTGATTCAGCAGCGACTTTGCATAGAACAGTCCAGACAGAAGAGTTATACAAATCAAAAGGCACGTGACTTATCATTTATGGTGGGCGAGAAGGTTCTCTTGAAAGTCTCGCCGATGAAAGGGATTATGAGGTTCCGAAAGAAAGGCAAGCCCAAGGTTTATAGTCTCATTTTTGGTGTTGAGATGAGTTGGAGAGGTTGCTTATGAGCTTGCTTTGCCTCCTAGTCTATCGGGAGTTCATCCGGTTTTCCACGTCTCTATGCTCCGGAGGTATCATGCCGACTTGTCGCATGTGTTAGACTTCAGCACGATTGAATTAAATGAGAGTTCGGCCTATAAGGAGGAGTCAGTTTCCATTGTTGATAGGCTAGATCTCCAGTTGAGATCCAAAAGAATTTTCGTGGTAAAGGTTCAGTAGAGGGGCCACCTAGTCGAGGAGACGACCTGGGAGTCCGAGGAAGAGATGCAGAGCAGATACCCGCACTTATTAAATACTCCATGTATGATTCTAGACCCGTTCGACGACAAACGTTTATTTAAAAGGTGGAGAATGTAACGACCCAACCATTCGTTTTACCTTTTAGAACCCCGTTCCCATAAATAAGACTCCCCGTATGTGCTTCTACTATTTTAGGACTTGCGGGGACGGTTAGTTCGTGATTTGAAAGGGTTCGGGTTGAAATCGGAACACTTGGTTCCTTAAGTTGGCCGAAATATGTTAAGTTTAACTTCGGCCTACGTTTTCATTAAACAACATCAGAATCGGGATTTGATGATTCCAATAGGTTCGTATGATTATTTCGGACTTGGGCATATGCTCGGATCGGGTTTTGGATGACTCGGGAGTGTTTCGACGCCTAATATTGAAAGTTGGTTTTTTGAAGGTTTTGAAGTTCTTTAAATTTGGTTTGGAGTAGGTTTTGGTGATATCGAGGTCCGAATGGAGTTCCCAGACCGGGAATAGTTCTGTAATGTCATTTAAGACTTGCTCGCAAAATTTGGTGTCATTCCGAGTAGTTTAGGCAGGTTTCGGCGCATTGAAAGCAAATTGAAGAACTTAACGTTCATATTTTTGATTCAATTGGTTTGGGGTGTGATTCATAGTTTTGATGTTATTCGGTGCATTCCTATAGCTCGAGAAAATTCGTTTTATGATTTCAAACCTGTTGGTATAATTGGACGGGGCCTCGGAGGCCCCGGATGCCATTCGGACGAGGCACAGAACTCATTTTGGATTTGGAAGAGCAGTTGAAGCATCAGGTTTCTGGTGTAATCATACTTGCGGAGGTCTAGCCACAAGTGCAAGCTCGTAGAAGCGAGCCAAATGGCGCATAAGAAGCCCAGTGTAGGCAGCCCAAAAATCGCAGATGCGGACGAGGTGAGCGCAAATGCGCGACCACAGAAGCGGGAGCCAATGTAGGTGCGGCTCGTCTGCCGCAGGAGTGGCATCGCAGAAGAGAACCGCTTTTCCGCTTCATCTGCGATGAGGTTTCAGCAGATGTGGCCAACTAGCCGCAGAAGCAGAAACCGCTGGGCAGAAGAGGTTCATTTAATGCGGGACTTAAGCCATTTCTAACCTATTTCTCTCACTCTTTGCTTGATTTTGTAGCTTCTTGAGAGGGGTTTTCACCTATCACTTTGAGGTAAGTAACTTCTACTTAATATTTGTTTAAAATATAAATTGTGGGTAGATTTAAACATCTAAATTTGTGGAATTTATGGGTTAGAAGAAAAACCTAGATTTTGATAAGAAAAGGGATTTTACCACGGAATTTAGTAAAAATCACATATTTGAATTCATGAGGCTATGGGCAACAACTTTCTTCGAAAATTTCCAAAATCTGGGCACGTTCTCGGGAATGAATTTTAGGAATCTTATATTTAGAGTTGGGTAACCTCTTTAATAGTTGGAACGTGAAGTTTTTACCATGTATTGATTAGTTTATATACTATTTGATTATTTTTGGATTGTTCGGCACCAAATCGAGTGTTTGAGCATAATCTTGGACCGGAAAGTAGGTTCTGAGGCGAGGTAAGTCTCTTTTCTAACCTTGTAAGAGGGAATTAAGCCCATAGGTGAACTTAATCAGTATGTACTTCTACTTGTGGGGGATACATATGCACGAGGTGACAAGAGTCCATGCGTAGCTACTATTCATGCTTATGTACGGGTAGATTTAGGTTTACACCATGCTTATACTGTTGCTTGTTTATGTTTACTAATTGTCTAGAGTAAATTTGAGGTTGAGGATTTCAATATTTTTAAAGTGTCTAGTTGAATTTCTTATTTTGAAAAGAATTGAGGGATATTATGACAACTTGAGAAAAATCTATGTTCAACCGCGTCGCAAGTATATTTTGCGAGCGGGATAAATTTCCACTACTCTCATGGGAGCGGGCCGTTCGCCTCGGCAGGTTAATAGAGTCTTCTATGGTTCGTAGCGTTCGACCCTCGGCAGTGCACATTATATGTATATGTATATTTGGACCGGGTCGTACGTCCACGGCATAATTCGTGTGTAAAGATATTGGAACCCCATTTATATTTAATATTATTTCATTGGCTTGAGAGGTGAAATGGCTAGATGAGGGAAATGATTTGGTCCTACTTGCGATAAAAGGAATTTTTTATTTACTTCCTGCTCTGAGTTCTGCTATCATTTTTATATATCATGTTTAATTAGAACTTCATATTTTTTTATATTGTTGGCCCATGTAAGTGTCAAAGTCGATCCTTCGTCACTACTTCCTTGAGGTTAGACTATATACTTACTGGGTACATAATTATGTAATCACGCTACACTTCTGCACTTGATGTGCAGGATCTGGGGCAGGTGTATCTGGATATCAGTCCGGCGTGCATACTTGACTTCTGGTACGAGACTACACGGTGAGCTGCCCTTCCGAGTCGTTCTGCAGAGCTCGAAGTCTTTCTGTTGTTATTGTTCTGTCTATTTTATTTCATACAGTAGTGTAGTAATCTTTTGTATATTATACTAGTAGCCCATACTCTTGGGACACTAGGTCTTGTCACACACACACACTAATAGACTCTTGGTATTGGTTTTATATCCTAATCATGATTGCACTTATTAGTTTTCGTGTTATTTATTTTTAAATCTATTAATTCTTGAATCTTTTAAATTTAAAGAAAGTTTGATTACTTGGAAAAAACTTTTAAAAGGAGAAATCACATAGTTTGCTCATTGTTGGCATGCCTGGCGACAGCGTTGGGCACCATCACGGTCTAACATGGAATTGGGTCGTGACATATGGCCAATTGGAGGAGAATGTGTAACGTATGATAACGTTAATAATTTTATATCTGGAACACGGGAATCAGGGCTAAGAAGGACATATCCCTCTTATGGTGAGAAACAAACACGACAAATCTGTCGAGAAAACACTAATGAAGATAGAAAAATCAAATATGTCATGGTAGAAGAAACTCTTAGCTTCTCCCTAAAAGATTTCCTAGTTGGATTGTTTAGATATCATTCTTTAAAGTGACATGATGTGAAACAATCACTTAAACTTCTTAAAAGTTAGTGACTTGAAGTTCTTTCAGAAAATTTAACAAGAAGTTGACTAGTTGTTATATGATTAGCTTTAGTTGTGTACTTGTGTCATTTATCATATTTTCGAAGATAAGGGTCTTCCGCCAACATAACCCATACTAAAAAAAACCTTCGGTTTTTCGGTTATTGAAAAATCGAAATATTAAAACCGAATACCAAACAGAACACCGAACATTTAAAAATATAAACCGAAAAATCGAACAAACCGAACCGAATAGACCAAAATTATCGGTATGGTCGGTTTTTTTCGATTCGGTCTATGTTATTCCCAGCCCTACCACGAAGTAGTGATGAGGCTAAGGCGGATTGCTTACAATAACATGTAAACAGTATAATAGTAATAACAGGAAAGGAATACATGAAAGTAAGGAAATTAACTCATGAAAATAAATTCAACCCTCGGAATCGGCAAAATTAGAAACAACAGTACTCAAAATCTCGTTTGAAAGCATCGAAAGCTAACACAGTACAACAAAGAATACGAAACATACAATCTATTGTGGCGCACAACCCGATCCCCCCGTACAAAGACAATCCTCCCTTATATCACCGTATCAATATAAAAAATAACATGTAAAATCAGTTGTGGAATGCAACCCGATTCTATCATATTTTCAGAGTCAATATCATATTCCTCCCTTTTTCACCATATCAAAATCACATATAAAATTCGTTGCGACATGCAACCTGATCCCACCATATCAATATCAATCCTCCCTTATTTTACACGTTGCAGCGTGCATCCCGATCAATAAAAAAATTGATAAGTGCAATCAATTTAACAACTCAAATCACAAAAATCTCTACAATTATTTCTAAGGCAAGTTAAGAATAGATTGGGAGAAGACGAGCCGGGTAGCAATGGTCGAATTGTCATGATGATGGCAATGATCAGCTCCTTCAGTGCGTTGAGCTATAGATGTGATTTCTGGCGGTGCGTGCGAGGCTTAACGGCCGCTGTATTTATCTGGAGGTATTCAAGTGTTATTGCATGTTATGTGTGGATGGATCCCAGAAGGATCATGGTAGTTTAGACCAGTGCCTAAGGATCATATTTTCTGGAGTTATGATAATACAGTTGTGTGTTGCTATGGTTCTCCTAAAATGAATTAAGTGAAAGGTTCCTATATGATGAAGTATTTAATCTATTAGTGGTTCAGGAGTTATAATGAAATTCTTGTACTCTTGTGCATTGTCATGATTAAGTGTCGTGGGTAGCATGGGAATTGGAAGTTAAGGATCAAAGTTGCAGTTTGGTGTTTACAAGAATATCACCAGCCCGGATGAGTGAGAAAGGAATCAGATGGTTAGAGCCAGTTGGTATTGTCTTTAGCGTCACCTGAGATTGGCGTCTTGTGTAAGAGGCTTTGAGTACTGATTGCAGATTTTTAATTTGCTTCACAGTGTTAGTGTGGCCGATGGAACTATGGAAGTTCGTTCCGAATTTGACGGATGTTCTTGCCTGTCATGGAAAAAAATGGGTTATTGTGGATCCTTAAAAGGTTGCTAGCCTAGTGCGGTACTATCAGAATCGGCTTGAGGTCCGTGGATGGATCTAAATGTGAATGTGGGCTCTATGTCGGGCAGGATGTATTCATTTCAACATAGCGCTCCTTATGGAGGAGTATGTGAGCAGGATGGCTCTCGATATTCAGATATATATCGCACCTCAGTTGTGCTTGATTTTTGTAGAGTATTTCCAGAGATAGTATTATGCACTTGGCGTGCTTGTGGCCTATATTCAGATATTTCATGATTATGAGTGTATACGATCGATGTCGGGAAATCGATATCGAAGCCTCTATGGCATGCCAAGCCCGATCTCGAGAGGCTCAAAGTAGAGTCTGAAGTTCGACCTCGAAGTGCATATCTCGAGGAAGTATGTCGAAGGCCCATCACGTCCTACCTCGGAGCAGTTTATAATCAATGACTGTCATGGAAAGGCAGGAAATTTCCAAGAATACGTGGTTAGAACTGATAAGGTCTGCAAAGATAACACAAGTCCGTACAAGGCACCAATAGCATTCCTCTATCATAATTAGCCATGTACTATGTTGGGATTCTCCCCTCCTATATGAAGGGGATCCCTATCATTTTGTAAGAGACATGAATATTCACTACAATAGAACATTCTCTGCATTTTTCGTGCTCAAAACTGTCTCTCAGCTTTATTGCTCCTTATTTAGTGTTCTCCATTTATTATCTTTCATTTATTGCTATTATTCGACCTCGAGGCCCCCGATTCCAGTGAGCTCGAGGCCCCCAGTCTTGTGGCAACTTTGGTTTGCTTGTTTCATTTTCCTTGCTTACATTCATTACTTCTTGATTATTAACTAGTATTGGAACAAATCATATATTTTTAAAAGCACAAATTATATATAATTGTTAATACCATTTTCAAGGTAAATAGTTTGGCGCCCACCATGGGACTAAAAATAATAGTGATTGTTTTGGTGCTAGTTTTCTGAAAACACAAGTTATTTTTCATACTTTTTCTTGTCCAAGAATCTTTGATTTCAGGTCAAAAAATGTCTAACTCAACAAATGCACATGGAGAGAACAGTGCTACAACCTCAGTCGCCAATGTGCCACCGCAAAACCCTGGGGTAGCACCAGCACAAATCCCTGTCGATGTAAGCTCACGGCAACACTTGCATGTTGATAAAGACACTGATACCGACGGAAGTGTGCGTGGAGGTGACCAACACGAAGCACAAAGAACGTAAGCTCGGGAAAAAAGAGAAGCTAGCCTACAGGTCATTTTTGAGATGTTACAAGCACATCAAATAGCCATTGCTCAGCTACAGAGTCCAAAGAACCCTAAGTACAACGATACCGGAAAAAGCTCCTCGAGTTGAGCAAGAACTAGAAAGATCGAGTAAAAACGGGTCAGGAACAGACCCCACTATTATGAAAATGCTCAAGGACCTTACTAAAAGGATTGAGTCAAGAGAAAAGAAGATAGAGGCCAACGACAAAAAAGTGAAAACCTATAACTCGAGGGTCAATCAGATCCCGGGCGCACCTCCGATTTTAAAGGGGGTAGACTCGAAACAATTCGTGTAGAAACCATTTCCAGCAAGCGCAACTCCAAAGCCCATTCTGAAGAAGTTCAGAATGCTTGATATCTGAAAGTACAACGGGACTACAGATCCCAATTAGCACATTACCACGTATATTTGTGGTATAAAAAGAAATGACCTAAAAGGCAATGAGATTGAATCCATTTTGTTGAAGAAATTTGGAGAAACATTGTCGAAGGGGGCCATGATGCGGTATCATAACCTGCCCCCCGAACTCAATAGACTCATTTTCCATGTTGGCGGACTCTTTTTTAAAGGCGCATGCTGGCGCCATTAAGGTCGCCACAAGAAAGTCTGATGTCTTCAAGATTAAACAAAGAGAAAATGAGATGCTAAGGGAGTTCATATCTCGCTTTCAGATGGAGCGAATGGAATTACCACCAGTCTCCGATGACTGGGCAGTGCAGGCCTTCACTCAGGGCTTGAATGAACAAAACTCGATAGCTTCGAAGCAGCTGAAACAAAATTTGATCGAGTATCCCGCCGTAACATGGGCTGATGTCCACAATAGGTATCAATCCAACTCAGGGTCGAGGACAACCAACTAGGAGCCCCCTCGGGTTCAGTGTATCCAAGTAGGTTATTTTCTAAGGAATCAAGAAATCCAGAAAGAGAGCCGAGGCCGAGAAAAGATAGATATCAACCATACATCAGAGATCAAAGAAACACTTCGAGATGGGATATACCTCGAAATGATCGAGGGACAAATCGATGACGGAGTTCCCGAGGACTTATGAGAAAGATCGGGTTTAACAGGCATTCGATGCTAATGGAGGCACCCCGGTTGTTGGAATACAACTTCAACATCGATGCATCAGACATCATATCAGCCATAGGGAAGATCAGAGATACCAGGTGGCCAAAGCTCGTGCAGTCATATCCTTCCCAAAGGAACCGCAACTTAATGTGAAAATACCATGGCACTCGCAGTCATATGATCGAGGATTGTAGACAGCTTCGAGAGGAGGTAGCCCGACTGATCAGCGAAGGGCACCTTCGAGCATTCCTCAACGATCGAGCAAAGAATCAATTTCGAGAAAGAAAGGAGAATAGGAAAAACGAATCGGAGAAACTGCAAAATATCATTCATATGATCATGGGAGGTGTCGATGTCCGCAGAGACCCGTCTTCAAACGAACAAAAGTATCCATCGCAACGAAAAAGAGAAACAGGAGCTATGTACCCGAGGACGCTCTTACATTCAGTGAAGAAGACGTTGAGGTCTTGTCTCAGCCTCATAATGATGCACTGGTAATTTTTTTTCTTTTGAATAAAATTCAAATTAAACGTGTTCTCGTAGATCTAGGTAGCTCGGCCAATATAATCAGGTCGAAGGTAGTAGAGCAGCTCGGATTGCTCGATCAGATCGTACCCGCCTCTCAAGTCCTCAATGGATTCAACATTGCAAGTGAGACAACAAGGGGGAAAATCATCCTCCCAGTCAACGTGGCCAGTAGAATTCAAGACGCCAAGTTTCATGTCATCGAAGGTGATATGAGGTAAAATGCCTTACTTGGGAGGCCATGGATACATAGCATGAGGTTAGTGGCATCAACTCTTCATCAACTAATGAAGTTCCCAACAAAGGATGGTGTAAAATGGTGTATAGAGAGCAGCATGCAGCAAAGGAATATTTGTTGTACACAACACGACACCAACATCGACACCTTCCACTTCGGAGAAGTCAAACGACAAGCAGATCCCTGAGGGACAAGCGATCTGTAAGCAGTTGATCGAGGATAATGAAGAATACATCATCACTCCTCGAGCCTTTGTTTCCCTCGAAGAGTCGGATGCAACAAAGTTGATGGTTGAAGAGCTTGAATAGGCTGTTTTGACCGAGCATCTTCCAGTTCGAAAGGTATACCTGGGAACGGGATTAACCCCCAAACTCAGGAGAAAACTCGTTCAATTTCATAGTAATAACATTGATTGCTTCGCTTGGTCCCATTTAGACATGACATGGATCCCACCGGAAGTAACCACCCATCGATTAAGTGTCGACCCCAGTTCAAAGCGGTGAAGCAAAAAAGGAGGCCTCAGTCTGAGGTAAAACGTGCATTCATCAAAGACGAAGTAACAGAATTTCTCAAAATAGGATCCATTAGGGAGGTGAAATATCCCGAATGGTTAGCTAATGTAGTAGTAGTCCCCAAAAGGGGAAATAAAATAAGAATGTGCGTAGATTACAAAAACCTGAATAAATCACGATCGGCCATGACCGGCCACGAGATCCTTACATTTATCGACGCCTACTCCGGGTACAATCAAATCCAAATGAACCCGGAGGACGAGGAAAATACTTCGTTCATCATGAAGTATGGTACATATTGTTATAATGTAATGCCCTTCGGGCTAATAAACGTGGGAGCCACATATCAACGCCTAGTTAATAAGATGTTCGAACAACAAATAGGCAAGTCTATGGAAGTTTACTTTGATGACATGCTAGTAAAGTCCCTGCTCGCAGAAGACCATTTGGCTCATTTGTAGGAAACATTCGATATCCTTAGAAGATACAACATGAAGCTCAACGCCGAGAAGTGCACCTTCGGAGTCGGATCAGGTAAATTTTTGGGCTTCATAGTGTCGAACCGGGGAATCGAGATCAATCCCAACAAAATCAAGGACATCGAGGAAATCACCATGGTAAACAACGTGAAAGCAGTACAACGGCTGACTGGGTGAATAGCAGCCTTAGGCCGATTCATTTCAAGGTCATCAGATCATAGTCACCACTTCTTCTCCCTACTCAAGAAGAAAAACAACTTCGAATGGACCCCAGAATGCCAACATGCCTTAGAAGAATTAGAGTGGTATCTCTCGAGCCCACCTCTGCTCCATACCACAAAGGAGGAAGAAATGATGTACTTATATTTAGTCGTGTCTGAGGTAGCGGTAAGTGGTGTGTTGGTTCGAGAAGAACAAGGTATGCAATTCCCTGTCTATTACGTAAGTCAGACCTTAGGAGTTACTGAAACCAGGTATCCGCACATAGAAAAATTAGCTCTTGCATTAATAAGTGCATCTAGGAAATTGAGATCTTATTTTCAATGCCATGGTATATGTGTTTTAATAACATACCCTCTTCGAAATGTCTTGCATAAGCCCGAACTATCGGGCCGATTGACCAAATAGGCCATTGAACTCGGGGGGTACGATATCGAGTACCAACCCTTAATGGTTATCAAGTCCCAAATTTTGGCAAACTTCATGGCCGACTTTACGCCTGCCCTCGTGCCCGAGGTAGAAAAAAGAACTCTTGCTAAAAATGGGCTCATCGCGGAGGTATGGACCCTCTTCACTAACAGTGCCTCAAACGTGAAAGGATTCGGACTCGGCATAGTTCTGAAACCGCCTACGGCCAGCATAATTAGACAATCCATAAAAACTTTGAAATTGACTAACAACGAGGCCGAGTATGAGGCTATGATTGCAGGTCTCACGCTGGCCAAAGGCCTAGGAGCAGAAGTAATCGAAGCAAAATGTGACTCCCTTCTGGTAGTGAACCAAGTAAATGGGAGCTTTGAGGTTTGGGAAGATAGGATGCCAAGATACTTAGAAGTGCTTCAAGTAACATTGCATCGCTTAAAATAATGGACTCTGGTCCACATACCTCGGGAACAGAACAGTGAGGTCGATGCACTCGCAAATCAGTGATTGAAGAAGGCCATGCCGAGATCAACACAACAAGTCTAACATGGGATTGGAGGAACAAGTACATCGACTATTTGAGAAATGGGAAGTTTCTCACGGACCCAAAAGAATCGAGGGCCCTTCGAGCCAAAGTAGCCCAATTTTCACTCGACAAGAATGGAACACTATATAGAAGGACGTTCGACGGGCCTCTAGCAGTGTGTTCAGAACCAGGGGACACCAATTATGTACTTTGAGAAATCCATGAAGGCACTTGTGGAAACCACTCCGGTACCGGTTCTTTAGTTCGAAAGGTGATCAGAGCAAGTTATTATTGGGATAGCATGGAAAAAGACACAAAGTAATTCGTTCGAAGATGTGACAAATGCCAAAGATTCGCACCAATGATTCAGCAACCCGGTGAACAACTACACTCAGTCTTATCCCTGTGACCATGCATGAAATTGGGGATGGACATCGTTGGCCCCCTACAAACGGCGTCGGGTAAAGCCAGGTTTATTTTATTTATGATTGACTACTTCTCGAAATGGGTAGAAGCACTAGCCTTTGAAAAAATAAGAGAAAAAAAAGTCATTTTCTTCATTTGGGACCACATCATATGCCGATTCGGGATCCCCTCCGAGATCACATGTGATAACGTGAAGCAGTTCATTGGCGGCAAGGTGACGAAATTCCTCGAAGATCATAAAATCAAAAGAATCCTATCGACGCCTTACCACCCGAGTGCAAATGAGCAAGTCGAGTCTATGAACAAGACCATCATTCAAAACTTGAAGAAGATGCTAGAAAATGTAAAAGGAAAATGGAGAGAAGCGTTGCCCGAGTACTATGGGCATATCTAACAACTTCTAAGTCAAGCATAGGAGAGACCCTGTTCTCTTTGGTATACAGGTCTGATGCGTTGATATCGGTCGAGGTTGGGGAAATGAGGACTCGAACAACGAGGCCATGACTACTGCCTTCAAACTACAGGATGCAAAGTGAGAGGCTGCACTGGTCCGAATGGCCGCCCAAAAACAAAGGATCAAAAGGCAATATAATAGGAGAACAAACCTCCGATATTTCGGAGTTGGGGACTTAGTCCTCAGGAAAGTCACTCTCAACACTCAAAACCCAAATGAAGGGAAGCTAGGCCCTAGCTGGGAAGGACCGTAATGCGTCCTCGTAGTAGTAGGCAATGAGTCCTACAAACTTGGCACCATGGAAGGCGAGCAACTACAAAGCAATTGGAACATATCGATGCTCAAATGTTATTATTGCTAAGGTATGACCCTCTCCCTTTTCATTTATGTTTTATACTAACTTATTGCAGGTGTTTGATTGAGAAGAGTCGAAACACCCTTGAGCTCTAAGACCTTGGGTTTTAAAGCATACGTTGCACTCTTTTTTCCTTAGATCGGGTTTTATCCCAAATGGGTTTTGCCAGCGAGGTTTTTAACAAGGAAAAACTAATATGCTACCTAAGGAAAACTCAACAAGTATTCAAGGCTTATTTTCAATCAACCTCGAATATTGGGGGGGCATCACCCTATGAGGATACTTTTTCAAATAAATCAAGTTATGCCAAAGAGGGCCTCGATAGGAGAACATAGTATCAGACCAAATGGCCAAATGAACCGTGTCCGCGTAGAACAGTTGAGTCCCCGATGGATAAAACATGTACGCTTGTATCAAGTAATCGAAGAAGCATCTTTACTCATCAAAACGCTTTGTGCCTTAAAGAAGTTCACTATTTTCACATGGAATGGCTCAAGGGACAAACACGCCCGAACATTCGGGGACTGCCATCAGCGGTCAGCTTATCGAGTCACTAAAAACTCAAACTCGTAAGACCTCAATGAGGCAACACCGAGCTCATATAACCTCAATGAGGCAACATCGTACCTATAAGACCTCAATGAGGCAATATCAAGTTTATAAGACCTCAACGAGGCATACTCAAACTTGTAAGACCTTGAAAATGCATAACCTCGATATTAAGACCAAGGCTATATATTCGAACTTGTAAGACCCCTAAAAAGGCATACCCTCGATATTAAGGCCGAGGTCATTTGACCCGGAGACTAAAGGCTACGATCATATGAAAAGGCTACGGCCGAAATAATGCGGCTCGGAGACGTCGGACTTCCGTCATAAATATAAAGGCCTTCAAATACTTCGAAAAAAATAGGTTAATCAGGCTACCCTCGGCATAAGCAAAAGAGCTTCAATAATATCAGTTCCGAACAATGAAAAGGCTTCAAAAAAATAAGCCTTCAGTATAAAGGCTTCGAAAAATTAGCCTTCGAGTGAAACTCACGAGGTACTCAATTATCGTCATATATCGACTTATAATCGAGGTTCCTATTTTGAGCCGTCGAAGAGTCGGACGAACACAAAACATGCCAAGGCATAAAAAAAACTTTAAAAGTCTTTAGCCAGAATGGGGGAAAGTGATAGCCATATTATAGGTTGAATTGACCTAATCTAAAAAGAGCCTAAGGGCCGATATTTAAGAGCCTAAAGGCCAACCTAAAAATCTTAAGAGCCGATCTAAAGTGCCTAAGGTCCATATTAAAAATATCCTAAGGGCCAAATTAAAAATAGCCTAAGGGCAAACATTTTAAAATCTAAGGGTCGAAAGTCCCGAGTCAAAACTTAGCTCGAGGGTCGAACCCTAAACGGTCAACTATTAATGATTGTACATCAAGAACAAAAACCTAAGGGTTTTAATTTTGAGTCCTACACATCGGACTGATCATCAACAAGCATCAAAAATCAGTTACATAGGCAAGATGAAATTTGGGCAAAAATAAGATGAAATATTTCTTTATATATAAACAATAGTACAAAGGTACACCTACAACACTCCTACGGGGAGCCCTTTACAAAAATTAAAAGAGGACCTAGTCTATCATCGGGGACTTTGTATTTTCCCCCTCGGGGACTTTTCCTTCATCAACCCCCTCAGAACTAACTTCCTCATCGGCCTTCTCCGCATCACTATCATCATCGTCTTCATCATCAGAAGAAACGAGGAACTTGGCGCCAATCTCGTCCGCCTTGGCCTGCTCTATCTCTTCCGAGAGATCGAAGCCCTTAGCCTGAATCTCCTCGAGGGTTTCCCTCTGAGACTTGCATCGGACATATTCCTCGCTTCTCCTCTCTCAATCGGAGGCCCCTATCAACTCCATTTGGGCATCAACAACTTCTTTCAAATAGATGGCTACCTTCTTGTCAGCGTTTATTTGTATCTCTTTGGCTTCGGCTCGGGCTTTCTCGATCTCGGACTTCACTTTGTGTCACGACCCAAAATCCATGAGGTCGTGATGGCGCCGGACATCATTGTCAGGCAAGCCAATAATTAATTAATCGAAATAAATTATGGTTTAAACATTTATGAAAAACATTTCCTTTCACTTTATTACATATTAACTAAATAAAAATATGTTAAGTAAAACAATGGTTTAAATATTACACTTTAGAAAATATATCCAACACATCTCAGAACCCGGTGTCACAAGTACATGAGCTATTTCTAAGCATTATACAATCATCACTAAGCCTGTCCGAAATACAAATTGGACTAGAAAATTTAAAATGAAAACAAATACAGTACGAGGGAGACTCTGTCAGCTGCGGATCGCCTCCGGATGATGCAGCTCGCCTAAGTCTCTGAATCCTCAACATTTCTATGAAAGTACCTATGAAATAAAAATTCACAGAAAGTGCAGCATGAGTACAAAAACAACGTGTACTCAGTAAGTTGCCCGCCTAACCTCAGGGAGGTAGTGACGAGAGGTCGAATTAGACACTCAATAAGGGCCAGTAAATTAATTAACAGTATAAGATGAACATGATAGGCATGTAAATATAGTAAAGAAGCATATATATAAGGCACTGAAATTCAAGTAAATACTTGAAATAAACAACAGTTACCACTTTCTCATTATTTTCCAAAATATCTTAAATAAACAATTTCCTCTTTGTTTTCCCCCAAATATCATAAATCCACAATTTCTTATTTATTTTTTCCCCTATTATCTTATCACTTCAAAAATCATGAAAACATTTAACAATTTAGCATGCGCATATGGGATAAGGACAACCGGCCTGAGCCGTCGTAATAATCAACTATGTGCACTGCCGAGGATCGAACGGCCTGTACCAAAAGTGCACCTCTCAATAAAATACTCATATCTATGCACTGCCGAGGATCGAACGGCCCGTACCAAAAGTGCATCTCTCAATATAATAATCATCTTTGTGCACTGCCGAGGATCGAACAGCCTGTCCCATAAGTGCACCTCTCAATATAATAATCATGTCAATGCACTGCCGAGGATCGAACGGCCCGTACCAAAAGTGCATTTAAATCTGTCGTGGCGTACGGACCGCTCCCATGAGCGTTGGGGAAATAACACTCCGCTCGCGAAATGTAAATTGCGAAGCGGTCACATGCAGACATGCAAAATCAACAATCCACCCCGAAAACGTCGGGAACACAAATACTCAAGTAATTGACAGATTTCTCTTTTGAAAACCACAAAATAGTATTTAAACCCTTTTTTTGAAATTCAGTTGCCAAGTTTTTTTATAATGTTTAATAACATAACCTTATCCGGAAACACAATTGCCCGCGAAGGAAATCAATTCTGTTTTTAGATGCTTAAGAAAATAAACTATAATCTTCTTTAGTCATTCAATTACAATTTCAATTATATTAGCAGTCTAATATTAAAGAAAAGATCACAGATACAACAGGTAAGGCATGCTAGTGGGTCCTAGGCTACCCGGACATGGCATAATAGTAGCTACGCACGGACTCCCGTCACCTCGTGCGTACGTAGCTCCCGCAGATAGTAACACATACTTAGTTAGTTCACCTAGGGGGACGATTCCCCCTCACAAAGTTAGAAAGGAGACTTACCTCACTCCGAGATTCCATAACCGGCCTCCAAGCCCTTCCGATGACTCCAAACAGATGAACAACGCCCCAAAACTATCCAAACAACAACAACCCAATGATAATATACTCTAATTTGCAACAATTCCAAATTATATAATTTCCCATCCCCGCTTAGTGAAATGACAAAAATGCCCTCGGGCCCACGTGCCCGTAATCCGAAATTTCTCGAAGATATATTCTACCCATAGCCTTACTAACTTAAATATACAATTTACTCAAATATTCATGCTCAATTCGTGGCTAAAACTCCAAATTACCAAATTTCTAGGTTTCCTTCAACATTCCCAAATTTCCCTCAATTTCCCATACCAAATCTATGTAATAATCTTTTATTTAATTCAAAAACGTGAAGAAATTACTTACCTCGCGATCCTTGACAAAATCCTCTCCTTGAAGATCCTCAAAATCGCCCATAGCATATGAAAATAGATGGAGAAATGTCTAAATTCTCGCTTAAAAACAATCTACCCATGCCAATTTTTGCACCTGCAGTCCCCTTGTCGCACCTGTGCTTCCGTAGGTGCGCCCAAATCTCCTACACTTGTGTCCTCCTTGGCTCCAGCCCAATTTTGCACAAGCGGCACTCTTATCCGCACCTGCGGCTCAGCATCTGCGGCCAAATCTTCGCAGGTGTGGTCACACCAGATGACAGCAACCTTAAGCTTTCTTCAACTTCAAATATTGATCCGTTAACCACCCGGAATCTACCCGAGGCCCCCGGGACCCTGTCCAATTATAACAAACTATTCCAAAACATAATGCGGACTTGCTCGAGGCCTCAAATCACATCAAACAACATCAAAACCACCAATCGCACCCAAATCCCAACTTTATGAACTTAGAAATTTCCAAATTCTACATCTGATGCCGAAACCTATCAAATCACGTCCGATTGACCCCAAATTTTTCACACAAGTCATATTCGACAATACGGACCTTCTCTAACTTTCAGAATCGCATTCTGACCTTCATATCAAAATTTCCACTTCCATCGGATTTCTCAAAAACCTTCAAATTTCTATCTTTAGCCAAATGATTCCAAAATGACCTACGGACATCCAAATTCACTTCTGATCGTGCTCCCAACTCCAAAATCACCATACGAGCTATTCCCAGACTCGAAATCCCAAACAGACATCAACATCACTGAAATGCGCTTCAGGCCAAACTAAGGAAATTTCTTCAAAAATGTTGACTTCCACAATATGCATCGAAACGCTCTCGTGTTATCCAAAACCCTATTCGGGCATACACCCAAGTCCGAAATTATCATACAAACCTACAGGAACCTTTAAATCTTGATTCGGACGTCGTTTACTCAAAATCCTTATCTTAGTTGATTCTTCCAACTTAAGGCTTCTGAAATGAGAATTTTCTTTCCAAATCAACTCTAAACTTCCCGAAATTCAATTTCGACCACACCTACAAGTCATAATACCTGAAATGGATCTGCTCACGACTACAAACTATTGAACGACACGCTAGAGCTCAAAATAACTGATCGGGTTGTTACACTTTCGTAAGACCATCCTCGAGCTCAGTTATCCTGCCCGCCTGAACCGAATTACTCTCTTGAGCATTTTGGAGTTGAACCTCGAGGGAGGACACTTTATCCAATGCTTCTTTCTTTGCCGCAGAATGGACATCCATTTGTGCCATCCACTCATTGCATTCGGATTTAACTCGAGCGACCTCGCCCCGAAGATGCTCCATAATTTCTACCTTCTACTGCAATTGAGTTATCGGAGTGTTAGCCTCCAAATTTGGGAGAAGAAGCGCATACTCTTTCAAAACTAAGGTTACCTACTTCTCAATCTCTTCCTCGTAGTCCCGAGCTCGGGTCAACTCCGATCGAAGATGTGCCCGCTCATTTTCCTTCTTGGCACAAAGATGTTTGAGGGTCTTCTCCTCATTAGAAGATCTACGCAGCTCGGCCTCACAACGACAGAGCTCAGCCTTAAATTTGTCGAAGGCCTACAAAAAGAAAAGTTTGATCAGAAAAAGAAAGAAAGTATGAAGTCGGAAAAATTGTAGCACTATTAAAAACTCTCCATTGAATAAAGTCGTTGAGCTTCATCGAAGGTTGACTTTGCATCAACCGTTTAGGGCTCTTCGACCCCAGTGAACCAACCCTAGAAGGGGACATTCTCACTTGAGACTCTGCCTAACTCGGGCGTCTTCACGCCCCGACCATCCCTAATGGCGTCCTCAGAGAAGGTAGGGAATGATTGTGAGTGACCCACTGTAACGACCTCAGGGAAATCTCGAGGCGCTCCGATCGTGTAGAGGTACTTCAACACCTTTACCCTTCAAAGTATTTCCCAAAGTCTAGGAAGCAGCTAGCAAGTCAGGAGATGAAGGGCCTTCGTCCTTTTTCTTCTTTTTATCTCCTCCTTCGAGCCTAGGGGCTTCGGTTGCTGCGGGCTTCGCTGCCTCGGAAGGCTTTCCAGTTTGAGTCACCAACATTGAACCCTCCACTTCATCGTCACCATCCCCGTGGATATACGGATGAATAAGTCCTCATTGGTGACTACATCTTTCCTATGTCCCCCAAGTTGTTTTTCCCTTTCTTTGGGAGTCCTCGTCCTTCGAGGATCTTTTTCTCTTATTATTTTTCTTTGGCTTCGAAGTCGAAGGTTCCTCTTCCTCACCAAGAGGGGGCGGCCTCATCTCGAAGAACTTACCAAAACCTGCAACAAAGAAGTTAGGTCTTGTAAAGAAAAGTATCTCTTAAAAGGGAAGAAGTATCATTATAACATAAACCATGGTGCTTCGCCTCCCACTTTCCCCTCGACAAGTCCATCCACTTATGTTTATCGTAAGTCGAGGTAGCTGCAATTTTGCGAGCCCAGTCCGGGAGGTCGAGGACCACATCAGGCATCCAGGGGGCCGTTGAAAGAAGAGAAAGGGAAACAGTCACTCGGTGTAAAAAAATTAATGAAAGGAAGATGAAGCATCATATTTTACTCAAGTGTGAAGTTCCATCTCTCGGGGAATGGCAGGAACTCCGAAGGAATGATGTCGATGGTCCTCACTCTAATGAACCGGCTCATCCAGTCCCGATCCCTGCTCTCGTCGCTTCTGGCAAAGAAAGATTTTGGTGGCCCGGCATTGGAGTTTGATTAGACCTCGAAAATACTGAGGACGATACAATCAAATGAGGTGGCTAAGGATGAATTCAATCCCGGCCTTGTTGACAAAAAACCTCATCATCAACATGACCCGCCAGAAGGACGGATGGATCTGGGCCAGGGTAACTTGGTACCTTTGGCAGAATTCGAGCACGAACGGGTCGAGAGGACCTAATGTAAAAGGGTACGTATACGCTGACAAGAACCCCTCTACGTAGGTCGTAATATACTCTTCACGATAGGGTATTTGCAGAACGACCTCCTCTCCACATCCCCACTCTCTCTTCACAGCATCGAGGTGTCTCTCCTCTATTGATCGTATATACCTCGTGACGTCTTCTCTACGACCAGCGACATCGGGAGGCTTCTATACTGTAAAGTCCTTCTTCAAGGTAAATTTGTTCAGAATAATCTCATTAACTGTCGGTGACTTGCCACCGGCCAGACAAGAGAAAGAAGTATAGGTTCCTTCTTTCTGGGGAACGGATTTGAAGCCTTCTTACTTCTGAGGAACCGATTTGGATGTTTCAACCATGGATTCTTTATGGTAAGAAGGAGGAGAGGAAAACACTGTCACAATTTTAAGCTGACACGGAGAAAAGTCTATAGAAGAAGGTAATTGCTGCAGAATGATAAAGTTCTTAATGAAGGGAAGGAAGAAAGTATTTATAAGAAAAAATGATGATTGTTCATTAACGTTAGTGGCCAACCGGCTCTGACGAGCAACTATGTCTTTTTGGGGAAAAGAGCTGACGGGTCACTTCAGTCACTTTAGCGCCTGCATCATAGGTATGACATCATCACAAAGGGTCTCAAAGGGTCGAGATTTCAAATCGTTTCTTATCATTTCAATCTAAGAAACGCGGGGACTATCTGTATACGGTCGATGCCGAGAAATCGATATTGAGGCCTCTATGGCATGCCAAGCCCAATCTCGAGAGGCTCGAAGTAGTGTCTGAAATTCGACCTCGAAGTGCATATCTCGAGGAAGTATGTCGAAGACTTATCACGGCCCACTTCGGAGCAGTTTATAATCGATGACTGTCATGGAAAGGCGGAAATTTCCCAAGAACATGTGGTTTGAACTGATAAGGTCTGCAAAGATAGTACAAGTCCGTACAAGGCCGTTATATAGTTGTACCAATAGCATTTCTCTGTCATAATTAGCCATGTACTATGTTGGGATTCTCCCCTCCTATATAAAGGGGATCCCTATAATTTTGTAAGAGACATGAATATTCACTGCAATAGAACATTCTCTGCCTTTTTTGTGCTAAACACTATCTCTCAGCTTTATTGCTCCTTATTTAGTGTTCTTCATTTATTGTCTTTCATTTATTGCTATTGTTCGACCTCGAGGCCCCCGATTCCAGTGAGCTCGAGGCCCCCAGTCTTATGGCAACTTTGGTTTTGATTGTTTCATTTTCCTTGCTTACATTCATTACTTCTTGATTATTAACTAGTATTGGAACAAATCACATATTTTTAGAAGCACAAATCATATATAATTCTTAATACAATTTTCAAGGTAAACAATGAGCATTTTGTTTGGTAAGTATTTCCTTGTAAATCGTTATGTGTGGATCGGGTGGCATGCCACCACGGGTATGTTATTTGGATCAGGTTGCGCACCGCAACAGTGTGATGTTGAGTACAGTCCCTTTTATTTATTCTTGTGTGTCTTGTTTCCTATTTTCTGAGGAAGGTTCATAACACCTTTTTGTTTGTCTAAATTAGTCATGTGGGTTGAGTAGTTCTTCTAGAGTTTGTTTTCATTCGAGTTTGTAGCTTGTTGGCACATTGCGACATTATATGAGATTTTTGAAGTGTCTCAGGTGGCTTATTGCCTAGGCAGCTTGTACTGGGTGAGACGAGATTTTTGGACCTGGGATCAGTACGATCAGATTTATATGAAACATACTATGGAGCAAATATCGTTATTTGGTTCATAATGGGGTAATGGTTCTTGTCAAGAGGAGAGACTCAATGATTTGTTGACTCGGCAGTTGGTTATGAGTTTCTACACATCTCTTCCGTCAAGGCAGTATTGTAAAAGTTGGAACAGGACTTATATGAATCATGAGGTGTGTTGTGAGCATCGAATTCATGAAATTTCGGGTATCGTTATCAGAGGATGTTATTATGATCATGAGAATTATGCGGTGCGTGGTGTGAAGTCTGAAAAGGTATGCAATCATGTATTGGTGCATCGCGTAGTGATTGATACGGTGTTCGTATGATGGAAACATGTCCAACAAAGAATTTCGGATCTTGGAATTGGGATCTGAGGATTATTTGACTAAGAAAAAGAGCGAATCTTCAAAATGGCTCGAGCTAGTGTGCTCAACTGAGTTATGGTAGCACGAGTAGGTGCGTGAGGTTTTAAACAGTGATTTCATGCAACTCCAAGGTAGTTCTTAGCACGTTCGAGAACGAACATATGTTTAAGTGGGAGAGAATGTAACGACCCTACCGATCATTTCTAGCTCTAGTGCGCCGTTCGGCGGTTTGCGGCCATGAGTAGCTTCACTTCAGGTATTATGACTTGTACGCGTGGTCGGAACTGAGGAGATAATTTGGAAGGAAAATTTCATTTTGGAAGCTTTAAGATTGAAGAATTTACTAAGATTGAATTCTTGAGTATACAACCTCGGAATAAGAATTTGAAGGTTCTAGCAGGTTCTTATGATGATCTCGGGCTTAGGCATATGCTCAAATCGGTTTTTGGATGACACGGTAGCATTTCAGCGTCTATTGTGGAAGTTAGCATTTTTGGAGGAATTTCATAAATCTGGTTTGAAGTGCATTTCAATTTTATTGATGTCTGTTTTGGATTCTAAGTCTAGGAATAGCTCCTTATGGTGATTCTGGTGTTGGGAGCGCTTCCGGAAGTGGATTCGGAGGTCCGTAGGTCATTTTGGGGTCATTTGGCGAAAGTTAGAAATTTGAAAGTTTTTGAGGAGTTTGACCGGAAGAAAACTTTTTGATATCGGGGTCGAATTCCGATTCCGGAAGTTGGAGCAGGTCCGTAATGTTAAATGTGATTTGTGTGCAAAATTTGAGGTCAATCGGACGTGATTTGGTAGGTTTCGGCATCGAATGTTGACGTTTGAAGTTCTAAAGTTTATTAAGCTTGAATTGGGTTGAGATTCGTGATTTCAATGTTTTTTTATGTGATTTGAAGGCTCGACTAAGTTCGTAATGTGATTTGGGACATGTTGGTATAATTGGTTGAGGTCCCGAGGGCCTCGGGTGGATTCCGGATGGTTAAAGGATTGATTTTTGGACTTAAGAATTTTTGAAGCATAAGGCTTCTGGAGTAATCGCACCTGCATGAATTTGGTTGCAGGTGCGAGACCACAGGTATGTCCTATTAGCCGTAGAAGCAAAAATGGCTGGAGCTGGGGGACTCACAGAAGCAGACATTTGGGCGCAACTAGGGGAGCGCAGGTGCGAAGGTTGTGGCCGCAGAAGCGGCGAAATGTGTAGGTGCGAAGAAGAAGCCGCAGAAGCGGATGCGCAGAAGCGGCCAGGGAGTCCGCATGTGTGGAAGGTCGTTGGGCAGAAGGTTTTCTTTAAAACGGGACTTGTCCCATTTTTCATTGGGTTTGGGCGATTTTGGAGAGCTTCAAGGGGAGATTTTCATCAAGCAACTCAAGTTTTGGAGCATTGGGCGACAGTTTGAATTGTTGGAAAGGCTTGGGATTCGGTTATGGAACTTCGGAGCAAGGTAAGTCTCTTTTATAACCTTGTAAGAGGGAATTAACCCCATAGGTTAACTAAATTACATGCTTCTATTTGTGGGGGCTACGTATGCACGAGGTGACAAGAGTCCGTACGTAGCTTCTATTTATGCCTATGTGAGGGTAGTTCTAGGCTTACACCATGATTTTCTAATACCGTTATTTGATCCTGTTATTTACTTGCCTTGAAGGATATTAGATAGAGTATCCTTATTAAATGCCTTGAAAAGAGTTGAAATTGAGGATTTCAGGACTTGAAAGTTTCATTTGGATTTCATATGTTGAAAAGAATCAAAGAATATTATAAAACAAATTATGTGTGAAATTCTATGTGGAACCGCGTTGCAACTATATTCCGCGAGCGGGGAAAATTTCCACTACTCTTATGGGATCGGGTTGTTTGCCTCGGTAGGATTATGTACTTCACTCTTATGGGATCGGGTCGTTCGCCTCGACAAGATTTATGTACCACACTCTCATGGGAGCAGGTCGTTCGCCTCAGTAGGTTAATAGATGCATCTATGGTTTGTGCCATTCGACCTTCGACAGTGCACAATTTACTTTTATGTTGGATCGGTCTGTACGCCTCGGCATTTCATATATATTATCCTAATGGAATCGTGCGTAATATATGGCAAGAAGCTAGTGTATCTGAAGGTTTTACCCAGATTTGAAATGCGACAACCTCTTGATGAAATCCACTATATATATATATATATATATATATATGAGTGTGTGTGTGTGTGTGTGTGTGTGTGTGTGTGCTCCAGTTGAGGAGGGAACTTGCTAGTTGTGAGCTTGAGTGAATTGTAAAGAGGGGAATTGTGCGATGTATTTTATACTTTTTTAATTCATATATTTACTCTGTTTCATATTTATTCACCTCTTTACTGTACTTGATATTATTGGACCACTAGTAAGTGTTGGAGTCGACCCCTCGTCACTATTTCTTTGAGGTTAGACGGGATACTTACTGGGTACGCGTTATTTTTGTACTCATACTACACTTGCTACACATTTTGTTGTACAGGCACATGTGTGTTCAGTGGCCTTGTGGGCGTAAAGGCGTGGGTGATACGGGGACATAAGTGAGCTGCATCTTATAAGACGATCCGCAGCCAGCAAAGCCTCCTTCATAGTACTTGTATTTTCTCCTAGTAATTGCTCATTCACTTGTGACACCGGGTTTTGGGATAATTGTAGAATATTCAGTATTGAAATTGGAAAATATTTTTATTATTCTGTAAAGCTCATCTGTTGCTAGTTAAATTGAAGGAAATTTATGATTTCAAAAATATTAAAATGAGAATTTAATTAACTATTTAATGTTGGCTTGCCTGACAGCGGTGTCCGGCACCATCATGACCTTTAATGGATTTTGGGTCGTGACAATAAGGGGATGCGATTTTTCTGACAAGCATACACTATACTCTATTAAAAGCTCAATAACATTTTTACTTTCTTGCTTATTTACATTGTAATTATTTCCTCCGGAAGCTCTGCTTCCAGAATCAAGCTTTCTACTATCTGTCTATAAACCACGTATAAATTCAACTATACCGTTTTATGAGTAAACAATTTGGTACCCATCGTGGGGCATAGACAGTTGTGTAATTTACTTGATCCTTGCATCTATTTCTAACCTGTTTGATTCTATGTTCTTAGCAAAAATCACAGAAAATGGAAGAAAATGATGACAACATCGCACATAACGTTGAGACCCAGGGTTCTCGGTCAGTGGATAGATTCGTTATCGATATGATAGTTGATCGTGGCCAGAATAACAGGTCATTGCAGGAAAAGGAAACATCGGGTTCTCAAGATTCTTCCTACCCCAGGCTTTCCGAATTCAACTTCAATGTCAACGTAGCGGAGCTAGTATCGGCTATGAGGAATATTGAAGAAGCACGGTTCCCGAAGCCAATAAGATCATATCCCAGCCAAAGAGATCCTAATTTGTGGTGCGAATACCATGGGACAACCGGTCACCGAACAAGGGACTATCGGCATCTGCGCGAGAAGGTTGTGACATTGCTGAAAACGACCATCTCAGAGAATTTTTAAGTGTCCGGGCTAAAAATAATTATGACTGCAATCATGATAATGCAGAACCTTCGCAAGAAGGAGAAGATACCTCATGTACACTTCATGATCAACATGATTTTTAGGGGAATGAGATTAATGGCGTGACATTTTTGGCGGCAAAAAAGACGAAGGTATCAATGACCCATAGTAAGAGACCCTAGGAAGCCGTTAACGAAGGTATCAATGACCCATAGTAAGAGACTCTAGGAAGCCGTTAAGGATGACATTACTTTTACGGTGGAAAACGGAGATGGGTTGGTGCTACCGCACAACAATGCATTGGTAATCACTTTAAATGTCTTAGATTTCAAAATTAAACATGTTTTTTGGTGGACCCATGAAGTTTGGCCAAAATTATCTTGTGGAGAGTATTGAAGCAAGCTAAACTCAATGGAAGTATCAATCCGGCCACAAAACTCCTCATCGGGTTCAACCTAGAGTGCGTGACAACCCGAGGAGAGATCCTGCTGCTAACAAATGTCGAGGGGGTGACGAAGACAACCCTTTTAGAGGTAGTGGGCGGCGGTATAGGCTATAATATTATCCTAGGGAGAATATGGTTGCACAATATGAAGGTTGTGCCATCAACATATCATCAATTGCTGAAATTCGCAACTCCCTGGGGAATTAAACAAGTAAGAAGTGACCAATTGTCAGCAAGGGAGATGAATGCAATCTCAGTTTCCAGTAGCAAAAGGAAGGAGCATGCAACATAGTAATTATAGAAACCGACGTTTGATCCCTAGCCGAGCGAAGTCAACCAGGGGTAGGAAGCATCAAAATCTTATCATGTATCAAGATATTTCCAGGTACTAGAAGAAACGGACAAAACAAATTCACAGCAGAAGAACTCAAACAGTTTGCATTGTTCAAAAAGTTATTGGAGAGGAAGTTCCACTTAGGGACAATACTAAACCCCAAGCTTAGGTCTGGATTTATCGAATTTCTTAAATTTAATGTTGATTGTTTTGTGTGGTTGCATGGGGATATGACAAGCGTACCTCCATAGATGGTCTTGCATAAACTAAGCCTGGATCCCAACATCCCTACCTGTGATTATACTAACTAGCCTCTAAGGCTAATGATAAGACAGAAACAATGTCCTATTTCCGAGGTCTGGAACAAATTCATCAAAGAAGAGGTAACTCAATTGCTTGATATCGGTTCAATCTGAGAGGTAAAATATCTTGACTCTCTAGCTAAAGTAGTAGTAGTTCCAAAGAAAAATAATAAATTTTGCATGTGCGTAAACTATAAGGATTTAAATAAGGCGTGCCCAAAGGACTCGTTCCCATTGCCAAACATTGATAAAATAATTGATGCGATGGTCGGGCACGAGTTAATGAGTTTCCTTGATGCTTACTCTGGAAACAACCAAATTAAGATTAACCTGGAGGATAAGGAAAAAACTTTGTTCATAACGAATTTTGGTACATATTGTTATAATGTGATACCTTCCGGGCTAAAGAATGTTGGAGCCACTTATTTATGGCTCGTAAACAAAATATTTGAGAAACAAATAGGGAAAACTATGAAATTTTTCATAGATGATATGATGGTTAAGTATTTGAATGCAGGTGATCATCTTAAACACTTGCAACAAACGTTTTACATCTTAAGGAATCACATAACCTTGAGAAATATGCATTCGGGGTTAGCTCCGATAAGTTCCCAGGATTCCTGGTATCTCAAAGGGGAATCAAAGTTAACTCAGAAAAAATTAAATCCATCAAAGACATCCACGGCCAGCTATCAAGAGTAAAAGAGGTTCAAAAGCTAGTAGAGAGACTAACCGCTTTGAGCATATTCATTTCCCGGTCTTCGAAAAAATTCCATCATTGTTTGCACTCCTCAAAAACAAGAATAACTTCGAATGGTCTCCGGAATGTCAGTAGGCTTTGAAGGATTTGAAAAGGTATTTGTCAAGTCCTCCATTACTGTCAAAACCGGAGGAAAGCGAACAATTACTGATCTTCTTAGCAATATCGGAGGTAGCAGTAAGTGTATTTTTAGTCTATGAAGATGAAGGTAAACAATATCCTATATATTATGTTAGTAAAATTTTGACGGGAGCAGAAACTCGCTACCCACATCTGGAAAAATTGGCCTTAGCCCTCGTAGTCGCCGCTCGAAAACTAAGGCCTTATTTCCAGTATCACCTGATAGTTGTGGTGACCACTTTTCCCCTGCAGAACATTCTTCCTAAACTTGAACTCTTAGGTAGGATGACCAGGTGGGCAATCAAAATGAGTGAATTTGACATAGAGTATAAACCTAGGACTGCGATTAACTCATAGGTTTTGGCCGACTTTGTGCCATATTTCAGTCTGGGACTGTTACCTTTGGCTACCAAAGAAGCATTGATGGTGTTAGAATTTGACATCGGGAGTTTGGACCTTGTTCACATACGGAGCTTCCAATGTGAAGGGGTCGGGCTCAGCATAGTGCTAACCAAACCCTCAAGAGAAACCATAAGGCAGGCCATAAGAACTGTTCCTCTGACTAACACTGAGGCAGAGTATGAAGCTTTGATTGCAGGACTCGAGCTAGCCCGGGGACTGGACTCCAAGGTCATAGAAATCAAATGTGATTCCCAATTGGTAGTAAATCAGGTCGACAGAAGTTAGAAGCCAAAGATAAACGCATGCAACAATATGTAATGAAAGTCCAGGCTCCGCTCACTCGGTTCAGGGAATGGTCAATGTAACGACCCAACCGGTCATTTCACTTCCTAGATCAATGTTCCCCTAAATAAGACTCCCCATATGTGCTTCTATTTTTTTATGAATCACGTGGATGATTAGTTCGGGATTGGGAAGGGTTCGGGTTGAAATTGGAATACTTAGTTCCTCATTTTAGCTTTAAAAGTCTAAGTTTGACTTCGGACAACATTTTTAGTAAATTACCTCGGAATCGAGATTTGACGGTTCTAATAGGTGCGTATGATTATTTTGGACTTGGAGGTGTGCTCGGATCGGGTTTTGGATAACCCAGGAGCATTTTCGTGACTAAAGTTGAAAGTTGGATTCTAGAAGATTTAAAAGTTTTTTAAATTTGGTTTGGAGTAAGTTTTGGTGTTATCAAGGTCTGTTTGGGATCCCGAGCCTGGGCGTAGTTCTGTATGGTGATTTAAGACTTGCACGCAAAATTTGGTGTCACTCCGAGTATTCTAAGTATGTTTCGGCGCATCCGGAGCTAGTTGAAAACTTGAAGTTCATCATTTGATTCAATTTGGTTTTGGGGGGTGTTTCTTAGTTTTGATGTTGTTTTAAGCATTCGAGAGTTCGAGCAGGTCCGTATCAAGTTTATGGACTTGGTGGTGCATTTGGATGTGGTCTCGGGTGGCTCGGGTGAGTTTCGAACCGCCTGGAGCTGAGTCCAAAATGTTGTCAATGCCGGTTCTAGATTCCTTCTTCGCGTTTGCGAAGAAGGGAAGATGGGAAACTGGAAATTTTGCTACGTGTTCGTGATAGCCAGCCCACGTTTGCGAAGGTCTGGGACCTGTGATCTCCACGTGAGGTAGCCCGCATTCGTGTAGGGGAGGAGGATGGAGCTGGGTGGCCGCCATTATTCTTCGCGTTTGCGAAGAACCCACGCATTCGCTTAGGTTAGGACAGGTAAGCCTCTACGTTCACGAGGCACTGGTCGTGTTCGCGATGTCCAAATTTTTGATGCCAAGGTCGTTTGCCTTCACGATCGTTAGGCCTCTTCCGTGATCGTGAAGATGGAACGCCTAGGCAGTGTCTTATTTTAAAAATGGGACTTAGTCCATTTTCTCTCATTTTTTTCATTCCCTTGGCCGAATTTGGAGCTTCTTGGAGAGGGGTAGATTTTAACATGTAAAATTATGGAAATTATGGGTTTAGATGAAAAATCTAGATTTTGATAAAAATAGAATTTAACTAGGAAAATGATTATGGAATGGGATGAAAATTATATATTTGAATTCGTAAGGTTTATGGATAACGATTATCTTCAAAAATTTCCAGAATCCGGGCACGTGGGCATGGGGATAAATTTTAGGAATCTTCCAATTTGGGTTGGGTAATTACTCTAATAGTTAAATTATGAACTTTTGAACATGTATTGATTAATTTATAGAACATTTGACTAGTTTCGGAATTTTTGGCACCGAATTGAGGGTTTAGAGTGAATTTGAGGATGAAAAGCAAGAGTTGGGACAAGGTAAGTCTCTTGCCTAACCTTAAAGAGGGAATTTACCCCTTAGGTGATTTAAGTTACTATTTTCTCCTAATTGTGGGGGGCTACGTACGCACAAGGTGACGAGAGTCCGTGCATAGCTACTAATTTTGTTTATGTCCGGGTAGTTTAGGACCCGAATCATGAGATACTTGTAATGTTTGCACCCTAGTTGTTCATTAAAGTGCCTAAATTATATTGTAACTTGTTAATAAATTTGTAAATACCGAATTACACTTGCTTGAGTTTTTGGTGGGTTACTTTATCACTAATAGAAATTGTGCTTCTTTGTGCATTGGCCTTGTATTAGCTTTTAAATCGGTTATTCATAAAGTATCTCTTCTTGTGGAGCAGTCCAAATGCCTCGGCAGTAGATAGATGCATCTATGGTTCGTGGCGCACGACCTTCAGACCTCGGCATAATCGTGCGTGATAACACATGGAGTCTATTATATATTTGATGTCATTTCATGTCTTGAGAGGTTAAAAATTTTTACGACAGAAGTTAATTTTGGACTTACCATGTGTAAAAGAATTTTTTTAATTTCCTTCTAGTTGTTGAATTACTGTTATTATATACATAACTCATGCTTATTTAGAACTTGTGTCACACCTCCTTTTTATACGCCCCGAAGGGGATACGGGAGTTTTTCCACTTAAAGTGACA
>ML400336.1:28539-57854 GCA_005239525.1 Nicotiana knightiana | reverse complement strand
TTTGGGTTCGTGCCTACGCTTATAAGCATACAAACACCTTATTTACTGTTTTTCGGCCTTGAACTGGTAAGCTAGAATTATCTATTGTTCTTTGTGAGGACTTTGTAATCTTAAAAAAAATAGCAGAGCATAAACAGATTTTACTAGTTCATACTTTGCAGTCTCTGCCCATTTTTTATACAGTCTAACCACAGATCTAAAATCGGGATTTGTACATATTTTAAGGTACAAATATTCATACATCTATCTCAAAAAAAAATCAAAGAATGTGAGATAAGTTAGAAATATTTTGGATCACCAACTCTTATTCATATTGAAAGTTACAGAAACTGAAATAACATGATTCCAAAATTCTAGCAGATGTTTACAGGGAGATTTCCATATAGATTACCTAGGATATAAACTCATACTTTTAGTTGAATGTCTACTTTTATCGTATTACTTCTTAAAGTTGATAACTCTAATTCTTGGGCCTGTTTACTCCCTCATTTCCTGATAGCCTGAGGAGTTAAACTTGATTAAAGCCTTAGTGGGTTGTTTCATCAAGCTGGCCCAATTCTGGATTTAGCAGAAAAGGAGTAAGGAACCTGGAATAATAGTATACAATATCCAATCCATATTTACAACATAAAATACAACAAAAAAAAAAGAAAAATTATGCTATTACATTATCGTTTACTATGAAATACAATTTCCTAAAAGAAAAAAAAATAATTAACAGAGTAAAGATAGAACAAAATTGCTTCTGCGCAAGCTGGCCTTCAGCGGATTCGAAATCTATATTCTTCTGGCTATTTTCTTAGTCACAAAATGACTAACTTAATAGACCATTCCTTAGGCATGTTATGAGGCAACATGACCATTATTTGGTCAAATTGAATCCCAATCATGCGATAGTGTTAATTTTAAAGGACCTGACCTACTTTGGTGTACTTTTCTTGGAATGAACCTGACCATAAGGAGGTTAGGTTCAGTTCCGAGGATGCAAACCCATCAGTCCTTTGAGTAATTTATATTATGACCTGAATTCTCATAGTGACTTAACTATTCTTAGGCATTTCTTAAGGCATGATTCTGACCATTTGTTGAGTTCATATTCTTGTCTTAATACCTTTATAATGATAATCTAGCTATTCTATTACTGTTTATGTATGATCATAGGGGGAATCTGACCTTGAATGGATCAGACTTTTAATCCCACAATACCAACTAAGTCAAGTCTATATGGAGACTTGCTTAATGAGTTTCTTTAGTGACTAAGGAAACACAAATAAAAGCATCTTTCTATCTGAAACTAAAAGTCCAAAATTTTGCTACTTGGACAGTAGTAACAGCAGACCTGCAAACATTTATAGGATGAGTCATGCCATGAAGGAGGCTAGACTCAACCTTGATGATGTTTTGCACCACTTTGACAGAACAGATTCCTGACTACTTTTATGGGCTGGATCTGACCATAAAAGGGGTCAGATTCAACTCCATAGAGGCCCCTCTTTGTAACTTTCAATTCATACTTATACTATGTCTTTGACTTTTAGGCATGTTTTTAGAGAATGAATATGATCATGTTAAAGGATTCAGATTCTCTTCCCTAGGAGCCCTTTGATTGCTCACTTCTTATAAAAAAAAAAGTGATTTCCAGCACCTTAGGCTACTGTTTATGCACTACTAAGGGGATGAGTTTGACTATTAAGAAGTCAGGCTCATTTACCCTAGTGTCAACTATCTAGAGACTTGCTTGTTGAATCTCTTCAGTGACCAAAGAGACCCAGCTAAAGTATATTTCTGCCACCTTATGGGTAAAATCTGACCATAGAAGAGGTCAGATTCAACACCCAAGTGCAGATTATTCCACTAATGGACTAACACAAAACTGACATCCACTGATACTCAATGCATTTTAACCAACTTGAAATCAAAAGCAGAATAATTCTTAAGGATTTAGATACTACACACAACACATATATGGATTCTTTAACATCATATCAACTAAACATTACTTTAGCTTTATAAACCAAGAATAAAGAAGATTCAGATTGGCATAATCTCAAAAGAAAACATAGCAAGAGTCAAACATTTAGCATCAAACTAACAATAATTCTGAGTATAATAATTTCATTTGAAGTTCATTGTTACATACCTCTTTTTGAAGAGAAAATAACAAAGATTCTGACCAAATAAAGGTCAGGTAGACAGTAAAACAGCTAAGAAGAGACAGATTCAGCAGCAATGTGAACAGCACAAACCAGAAACCCAGCAACAACCCAAACCAGAGGAATTTCAGAAGAATCAGAAGCAAATCAAAGAAGAACACCAACTGAGAAGACCCACAGAAAAAAAACTTCAAGAGTTCTTGAGAAAACAGATTTCTTCCTCCTGATTTGTTTTTGACCTTTTAAATAAAGAACTGTTCTGATTTTTTTTTCTGTGTTCAGTAAAAAAACAGTTTTAGAGCGTAGGGTGAATTTTCAGAGTGTCCAAAAATCCAAAAAAAAAATCCTCTTCTTGTGGTAAAAAGTGTGTGTATATATAGGAACAATTGGGATGGGATATGCTTAGCATATTCCCTATCCTAAATGAGCTGAAAAGGGTACAGGTACATCTGTCAACCCTTTCCTTTTGGGACAGCTGTATCTTCCAGAACATTCCCACCCCTTGAAATTCCCTTTCTATCCCTAAAGTATCTGATTTCCTGATATTTATCTAATCTAGAAGGTTCTAACTAATTGTTCTTAACTAAGGTTGAGTCAATTAAATGAAGATTAGTTGATTAAATGCCTAAAGTTGGCTTTCATACTACTTACTATGTTATTAAATCAACAATTTAATTAAACTTAAAAGAGGTAAGTCAAACCAGTTCTCTTAAACTTAGGTCAATTTAACTAAACTAAACGAATCTGCCTTAGTTCATTAACCTCAAGCTACTTGTTTTAAACAGATTTTATTTTCAGTTACATATTTTAAGAAGCTACCTAAGTTAATTTAAATGTGATTCTGAGTGAAACAATTATTTTTAAACTTAGTTAATTGATCTTAAACTAGTTATCCAGGACTCAATTCAGCTAAAGTATCAAGTCTACTAGTCGAGTGTGGCTTATTGCCTAATTGCTTAATCAATTTAAGCTCAAATTAACTCCCATTTTGAATTTCAATCAGTAGTCAATTGAACTAATTGGTTTAAAAAATTTCATTAGTTGTAGTTAGGCTTATCTATGAACTCTTAGTCAATTGAGTGGTTAATCCTATTAAACTGAACTTTTAAACTATTTTAGTCATCCTAGGATCTTAGTTTGATTAAAGGAAGTTAGTTAATAATTAGGTAATAAGTAACTTTATTCTAATTTAATTAATTGTAGCTAAACTTTGTTGTCCTATCAAGGGTTGATTAATTTCAGATTAGTCAATTACCTTAAACTTCTTAGACGTAGATCAATTATACTGTTACTTGGTTCACATGTATACTCAATTAGTTGTGTATGATTGTCTAATTAGATTATTATTTAATTTCTTAGTCAGGGTGGATGGTATAATCCTAGATTACACTAAACTAGAGTAAACAATCAATCGAATGTGGGAAAGAGCGACAGTGAAGGCAGTCTAACACAAACTTAAGCATGAATCAAATAAGTACAATCTTTAGTAAATCAATGGTGACTAACAGGACAATCTAAGAATGATTAATCATGGTTGCAAAATAGTTCGGAATTGCCTAATGTGTTAACTACTACGTCAATTGAAAACAATATGAATCAAACAGAAAAATCATATATGCAGTCAATGATGGAGCCCAATTCAGGAGGTATGATTAACAGGGAAAACCTAATTACCTAGTATGACAAGAAACAAAAGTCATGAAACATGCTTAAATTGCAACGACAAGGAGAAGATATACACAGGTGGGGGGAAAAACAACAGATCTACACAGATCTTTCACAAAAACAAACTAAACCTAGACAAGTTTATGCCAATAAACCCAAAGCAGTTAGAAAGGGAAGGCGCAGTAGCATTTAGGGACAATCAGTAGAGAAGAAAAACCTAAAACTAAACCCAGTTAAACAAATATCTTGTGACTAACATCATTTAGGAGAATAAACAGAAAACCTAAAAAAAAATTAAACAATTAGTCCAAACAGAAGACATAGATTGGTAGAAGAGATTTAATACTAGCCTAGGCGATTTATCTTACTAGGCGAGTGATTAAAAGAAACAAAAGGGGGAGGGGTACCAGTCAGCTAAAACCATTTTGCCGGAGTTTGGCCGGACTTCGGTGGGTTTGAAAACGGGTCAAACCCACATGAATCAATTGCTCTTGTCAAGAGCAACTGACTCATGCAGGTCCGAGCCGTTGAAGGCCCTTGAATCAGTGCGCATGGGAGACTTAGAGTTCTGGAATCTCAGATCCGAGATTGGGGTTTTTGGGATGGTTTTTTGACAAAACCAAGAACAGGAGGTGGTTTAGGAGGTGATGGGGGTTGTAGGGTAGAGATTTGGGGTTGATCGGAGTTGTTATGGTGGCCGGACGGCGGTGGGGTTTCAGGGGCGGCTAGGGTTTTTAGAGAGAGGAGAGAGAGAGACGGACGGAGAGGGGGTTAGGATTTGGTGAAATGAGGGGGTGGGGTGTGGTTTGGACATATATATAGTTTAGGGGTGTGGAGTTCGGAACCGTTGGATTGAAATGATCCAATGACTGGGGTTTGATGGGGCGAAACGGTGTCGTTTGGTTGTTACGGGGGACAGGCCGGGTTAAGGGGTTTGGGCTGGAGTGTATTGTGTATAAAGAAGGGATTTGGGCCTGGGTAGTTTTGGCCCAGGTCCGATTTTAAACCCCTTTAATTAACTAAAATCAATTAAATTAGTTAAATTCAAATCTAATTTAATCCAAGGAATGTAGTAATTAACTTAAACCTTATTTATTTACAGATTAATCAAGAATAACACGACCAATTCTATATTCCTAATTCAATCCATGTTTTATCGAATAAAAGATGATTAATTTTTGTAGGAATTAGTTATTAAAACTACATTACGTTAAATACTCGTCATTTATCTATTATTTAATTAATTATAACTAATAACTTCATAATGCAAAATTTTCAATGACTTTTAAAGATGAATTATGGACATGCAAATAATGCAGATAATTCACAATTAATTAATGAAAAAATCAACCAATATTCATAAAATCAATTGATTTATTGGGATTTTTATAGGACGATACGGCGAGTAAAATCACATGCTCACAATAACTAAAATGATAACTGTTGAAACTGAAACTAAAATGATAACTGATAGCCGATAACTGATAACTGAACTGAACAAAGGAAGTAAGAATATGAATACTTCCTCTTCTGAATGAGGAACCACATGTTTATCTGAATAAATAAATTGCGGGCTCAGACCCAATATATATGAGCACAAATTGCGGCCTCGGGCCCAAGTATACATATACATAACTGCGGCCTCAGGCCCAAATACATGGTTTCAATAGTCAGGAACTGAGAATCATACTGAATAATGAACCATACTAGTTATATGATACTTGAATGCTGAATAGAACTAGACTGAGACATGTATTCATGAACTGATTATGAAAACTGAAACTTCAATTGTTTATGACATGCTGATAATCTAGAATGAGACCCATGGGCATCAAACCCAAGTCTATATTGATTATGCACTGATTTTACAATGTTTAGAATGAAAGTCATGAATGAGTTATGAAGCTAGAGAATAGAAGTTCTACAACTATTCATGGAACTAAGGCATAATTACTTTCTGAGGAAACTAGTAATAGTCATAATGAATGGGACGTAGGGAGAATCATAGACATTCCCAAACGTGAAGAGAGTTAGCCTCACATACCTTAACTTCCTGCATTTGAGCGTAATACAACATTTGTGAACCCCTTTCAACTTTAATCTATAGCAATACAAGTCAAAGGGATTCCATATTAGCTATGATACTCATGTTTTGGTAACTTATGCATTTTATCAAACACTTGGTGGGAATAAAGCTTCATAGTCCTTATTAATGGTGTCTATACACCCAATAACCCATTCTCTTGCTCCTAGATAAATTTTAGAGTCTCAAATGATTATAAATAACATTATTCTTTATCACCCATAAGGTAAACAACACTCTTAACCAATAATCAACAATCAACACACCTAACCTATAACCGTTCATGCTTTTCTATCAAACCCATCAACTCATATATCATGAACTAGGGTCTACAATCATTAAACCAATGCTAGAATCAATTAGAGGATGAAGACATTACCTCTTTGAAGTTCAATCCCCTTGAATTCGAGTTCTAGAGTTCCTTCTCTCAACATTGATGTCCCAATCGAATATCTAATGATATGGAGGATTTACCCATGTTAATAAGATCTTGAGAAATTAAAATTAACTTAGAATCACCATTAGAACTTACCTTGGGTGGTGGAGGGACCCTTAGGGAGTTAGGTTTTTGAGAGCTCTCCTTTCTAGAGCAAGTTTTTATGTTTTGGGGCTGTGGGGAAAAAATAGGGCTTTAAAAATGACTCCCCATGTACGCCCATGCGCACCTCTAGGCCTGATGACCACGGAAAATGGCAGGAACCCTGTCGCATGTTCGCGGCCGCGCTCGGGCGCGCATTGAGCGCGGATATTGCGCACTATTCTGTAAAACAAACATAACTTTTTACACAGAGATCTGTTTGGTCTCCACAATATATCGTTGGAAATATATTTCAAATGCCTACAACTTTTATGTTTTGAGTTTTCCCATATACCTTACACCTTTTTCACTAAACCCCTTGAAAGACTGACCTTTTGTAAACTTCGTAGATTTTATCAAATCTTGTATACCTCACTCTTCGTCTTGATTCTAAAATAACTATTTACACCCATACTCATACCAATAGAACTTCACATGTCCAAAATATAACCTTACTACTCATTTAACACATTCATACCTAAGCCGATTTTACGGGGTGTTACAATGCCATCCGTTAAAAGCTCGCTATTTCCATGCCATTACCGTTACACATTTGGCCCATCTATATCATTGTTTGACTAATGGATGAAATTTTTTTAAATATTTATAAGACCCACATTTCTACGTGTCCTGTCATTATTGGTCTGACTTAACCCCTACCTTACATAATTTTAACCTTGGTTAGGTCTATCTACCCAAACCCAACCCGGTTAAAACATACCCAAATCATTAACCCAAACCTAACCCTTCATACCAAATCCCCTTCACTCTCTAGTCGTCTTTCCCAAATCAGCAACCCTAAAACCTCCATTAAATTTAATTTCTCCATTATCATTATGATATTGTAACCCTAGCTCTCTAGCGCATCATTTTACGTCTCCCCCAATGTAACTTTTTATTGTTAAAGAGTTCAAAATGTCTGCTGGGTCAATAGGCTCAATTGACTCAAAGAGGAAGTGTTGTTGTGGATTTGTAGCGCATCATTTTACGGAGACAACTCCTATGAACTGGGGGAGACGTTTTTACAAGTGTCCATTGCCTGAAGTAAGTATAATTTACATAATGCAATTCACAATTTTACTGTGTAATATTTTATTTTTATCGGTGCCGCGCCCCCCTCTTTCCTCCCCTTTCGGATCGGTCAGGGTATTCGACATTATTGGGACAACTTGTTTCCTTTTGGAAAAGAGATAAGGAATTGAAGAGTCGCCACCTAACGATTTTTAAGGTGCGTTAGGGCACCTACTAAAGGTTATTTACAAACACATATTAGATAATCAGAGATAGGGTAAGGGCTTGAAATTACTTCAAGGGGAATTTGTTAGGAACCCCTTGAAGTCCACAATTGTGGTTCCAGTCCCAAACAAACTTTGTGAACAAATAGCATATAAGCAATAAACACATAGGTAAATAGGNATCACTCTTCAGAAGAGGGGCTACTCGTGGAATTAGCGCACCGGATATCATATCCATGTCTACCCTTTCCCACCCCTTAGCAGTTATTAAGTGAGTTTATTTAACAACCCCTATGCGTGTTGTTAACAGTCCCTTCTTAATGGCCCTGGAGGAATTTAGGACCTCTAAATATGGGAAATTCTAGTCAAAAACTCCCTAAGGTTAAAAGGATAAAGTTCTATGCGACAAGCAAGAACAAATAGGACTTTACAAATAAATGCAGGAAAAGCAGTTAAGAGGCTCAGATTTACCTCCACAGATAATGCACATAAGCAGCATGTCTCAAACACAAAGAAGAGGCAGTTTTATTAGACAGAATCCTAAGACAGGATATATAAGTGAATATCAATGCACAGAAGTATGCAGCTTGTTTATAAACTCAATAGCAAGGACCTAATCAGTTTGCCTACTGATTTTAAAACCTGTTAGCCTTTAGACAGTAAAGGCAATCAAAACAATATTCATATCTTTTAAGAGATTGATTACCTAAGGCTTTCCTAGGCGTGAGGTTGTACGTAGTAACTACCAGAACTATTAGACAGTTCAGAGGTTGTTTTACCTAAAACATGTTGTTCTAAATGATGTAAATTTGAGAATGCTGAGATAATTACCAATTTCTATTAAGAGCAGACATGATAATCATATGTGAGGCTATCTTATACCTTTTCATGATTCAGCAGTTTAAACTAGGCGTAGTTAAGTAAATGGAGACGAAATCCTAGAGCATGGTATCTAATATGCACATATAAATGCAGGATGGCTAAGACATAATTTCAGGATGCACAGGATTCCTAAAGCATGATTTCTAAAATACACAAAGAGTTACAGAATGATTGGGACATGTTTTGAATGCACAAGAGTATTAATTTTATCACCCTAGGAGCATGATTTCTAAGTGGTAGGCATAAGCATAAATTAAGGACATGGTGTACGTTAAAGCAGTAAACATGAAAGCCTTAAAGACACGATATCTATGTTTGGCATGGTTTGAATGAACATGTCAGTCCTAAGTATGGATTCTAATGCAGATATAGGGAATAGCCTAAGGCATGATTTCTACCCAGTGGCATTGATAAGATCATATCGCTACCCCTAATTTCACTAGCCATCCCCCAGTATTCATTTATAATAATTATTACAGACCAGATGAATAAATTACATAAATAGATAAAAGAAAAGAAGAAGTTAAACTATAGGGAGCCTGAAAACAGGCCCAGATTCCCAGAACCTCAAGTGCCCAAATGTTTCATAGCCTTTCTCATATCCGGATGTGTCAGAGTTCCCTAAGGACCTCAAGGGATCCCGTGCAGTGCTCACACCCAGATTTCATAACCATAATTGAGTAAGTGCAGTGTGGAAGGGCCAGCTCCAGTGCATCAGAGTTCAGAGGGATCTCACAGGAATCCCAAGGCAGTCATACACTGGAGAGGCAGAACCTAAGGACCTAAGAGTAGAGTAAGAGCGTTTGACATAGTTTTGAAAAGGATTTAGTAGGAAAGCAGTATTTGAAAGAAGGGATTCAGTTGCAGTAGTTTTATAAAATAGCAGAGTTGTTTAGCAGTAAAACAATTTTGATAAGAGTGGTGAAATCAAACGAACAATAGATCAAACACAGAGCCAAACAGGTTCAGCAATACTAAAATAACAACCCTTCACACAGGGATAATTAGGGACTGGGGACACATAATACACATATAATAAACATATGTCTCTTGCAATTAAGGGGTAGCTAATAGTGTAAATAGTAAGACACGAATTCAGGAATGCTAATTAGAACATAGTCACAGAATCAGAAATGCTTAGGGGGTTCATGGGATTGGGAGATGACATAGTATAGGATTTCATAGTAGCAGTGAGGACATAGAAGCACTAAAAATGATTGAGCATAGCATCCGGGCAACTTAGGGTAACAAATCAATAAGGCATACCAGAACTAGGCTACTAGTACACAAGCATCAAAACAGAATTGAGTCGTATTGAATCAGATTACAGGTTTATAAGAACATGTTAATCCTAAAGAGTTAAGACATAATTAGCATACTAGATGAAGCAATGATGCAAAGAGGTCAATTACATGTTGAACAGCAAAACAATAGATAGAAACAGATCAGGAACATGATAAACTGAAGTAGTAAAAGGAACATATTGGTTTTGGGACTTAAATTCCGCCCTTTCGGCTACCACAATAGTCTATTCCATCGCTCCCCCTTTCCTGTAAAGTAGTTACTACCTGGGCAACAGAAGATGCTTTTTTCCCATTAAAAATTAGAACATACCAGTAAAGGGACAGTAAACACAAAGGTGAAGGGGTAAGAGAGCACAATAGTTAGCCTTGGCTTGCAGCCGGCTAACTAGAATAATAGTAAGTGACACAAAAAGAGAGCAGAAAGTTGTGAGTGTAAGAGATAGAGTTTGAACTAATGTGTTCGTCTCCGTTTAATGTTAATGAGAGAGAGAGAGAGAGCATATATAATAGTTTGAAACTAAGTAGGATAAGGTAACAATCAAAGTCAGACAGTGATTGGGGAATCAGAATCAATCAACATAAGATCAATATAAGTATTCCCTTCAATTAAGGAGTAACTTTGAACGGTAATAGACATGCAATAAATAAGGAAATATACCATATGACTGGAATATAACACAATAAGGAAATAATTTCAGCACAGTTCCAGTATAGAACATGTAATTGAGGCTAGGTTCAGATGATTCTAATTAAGAAAATAACATAAGAATTAATTTGACAACATAGTCGACCATAAAATAAGGCAAGAAATAAGCTAAGGTCGAAAAATCAGCAGGGAAATCATCATAAGGGATTAGTGAAAGGTATCAATCACAGGGAATCAAGGGTTCAAATAAGAAATAGTACTGATTAGGGGGATCAACACAACTTGCACAGAATAAACACATGATAGCAAGGCATAAGGCAAGAATTAGAACCCTAATAGACATAGTAAATTAAAGATCATATAGAATCAGGGATTCAAACTGGAATATAGTACTGATAAACATAAACCTCTGAGAGTAAGCGAGGTAAGCACATAATAGGCAGAAATAGGCAGAATCAGAAATCCTAGTAAGTTAAACAGGGTGAAAATCACAAAAATACTTAGATTAATCGAATCAGATTCACGAGAATCAAACATGCAAACAAGTTTGAAAGAACGAACAGTAAAGATAAACTCAGAACCCAAAGATTAAACCAAGAAACTTAGGGTTTTCAACATAATAAAATTAGATGAAGGAAAAACTTAAACAAATCGTTTAAAGACAGTGAAAATCAGAGAATAACACTAAAGTCAGAAGAAGAATCATTTTTTGAAAAGGGGTTAAGAAACCCTTGTTTGAAGATGAAGAGATGCTTTAGGAAAATCAGAAAATCTTTAAGAAAACAGCAAAATAACTCGGAATATACTTAGATCTATTGCAGATATAAGAAATCCAGTGTTAAAATTAGGGTTTCAGAGAGAGAACCCAAAGAGAGAGAGAGAGTCGGCTTAGAAACCACAGAAACTAGCCGGAGATGGGAGGATCTTACTCAAATGGTCATGGACGACCTGAGAATGACATAAAAGCCATGGGAGGTGAGCACGGACCCCGGAGGTGGATGAATAACCAACCGGTACTTGAAGACCTCAGGGATGCAAGAATCGAGCCATAAAGAGAAGCCATAGAGGCTAGGGGGTAGGGAACCGCCATTGTTACCAGCAAACCAGAGAATGGAGAGGGGATTAGAGTTTGATGCAGAGAGGATTTGAGAGAGAAGGGGAAGGGGATGACGGCGGATAGAAGATGAGAGAAATGAGGGTTTGGGGGGGGGGGGCATTTGGATTAATTAAAGAATCAGGATTGAAGTGGGGTATTGGGTTGGGTAGGATAAATGTATTGGGCCTGGGTGTTTGGGCCGTTTTAATCAGACTTGGGTCTGGTCTAATTAGGTTATAAATGAAATGGAAGTGGCTATCTATTAAATACCTTATGTAAATTAATTAAAACAATTTATAAAAAATAGTTGTTAATTATAAAAATGAATTTCATGCGTAGAAAATAATTAAGAATGATTACTTAGTATTTTAAAAATATAAATAATTAATTTCTGGATAAAAATAGTATAAAATAGTATGATTGAGCTATAATTGCAATGTTATTGCAATTATAGCCAAAATATACCAATTTGACTAATTATGAAATAATTTGATCTTAATAGGACCAAAAGTAATTAATGAAACCAAGAAATAATTTCTAAATCATTTGTAATGCAATTTTATAATTATTTTTTGGCAATAAAATACTGTATAGATTAATACAAATATAGGAAAATTGTGAAAAAATATCAATTGCTATTGATACATGATTTTGAAGCTATATATGTAAATTTAAAATATTTTGAGGAAACAATTGGGTATCAACAATCGAACATAATCTGTGATTTTTATTGTATAATTACTTGGCAGAAACAAGGCTGTGGGTATTGGGAATAGGACGATGTTGAATTTTCCCCGCGAGCTGCAATCGTCATTAGCAGTCGAAGGAGGAAATTAGAAGCTTTTGAAATTGAAAGAAATAGGTTGTTGAAGAAGATAGATGATTTAGAAGCTTCTGTTGTTATTGATGTTGTAACGATAACAGAGTTGAGGGAAAGATAGGATGCACTTGAAGCGTCTGCTATTGAGGATAACTTGAATATTGTGGAGTTGAGGGGAAAAGTATTCCGATAGTCGATTTTCTTGATTTGGTTGTTCACTTGCCTTATTGTGTTCATGGAAGCATGGGCTACCAAATGATCCATGTAATAATCAGTGCTTAGAATTCTATTGTTTGGTCTTTTGTTAGGTATATGTTTGTGCTATGTAATTTTTACTTCATATAATAGTCTATGTTATGAACTTGTCTCCAATCTTCCCAAATCATGTAATAGTCTATGTTGTGAACTTGTCTCCAATATTTTCGAATCATGTAATAGTCTATGTATTCAAACGTTATTAAAATTGTTCACCACACAGAGTAGCAGTGTGTTAGTATCAGCTAGACTTGGTAAAGCAGATATAGGACTAAGATGTCTTGTATCTCAACTGCAGATGAGATAATCTAAAGCTAATGCACATACCTAGATGCATCAGATCAATAAAACTAAACTGTACAAAATGCACATAAAAACTGTACATTCAAACTGCATAACTGCACATAATTGAAGCTAAACCAAACTGCAAAAACTGGACATAAAAACTGCACATAAAAACTGCACATAATTGAAGCTAAACCAAACTGTAAAAACTGGACATTCAGCAGTTTCAAAAATTGAATTACAAAACTGTTCAAACTGTATTCACACAGTATTTTGGTTAACTTAACATTACAAAAAACAGTAGGTTATCTGCTAGTGCTAATTACAAAAAATAGTATTTTAAATAGTCTAGCTGCTAGTGCTAATTAAAAAAATAGTACTTTAAACAGTCTAGCTGCTAGTGCTAATTACAAAAACAGTAAACTAGCGTTCAATCATCTGCTTGTTCTCCTTGGCCCTTCCTTGCCTTCATTTTGTACTTTTTTTCCCTAACTTCTGCTTGAAGTTGATTTGAAGTAATTGTTGGTTTTCCATTCCAGTAGCCTTTGTTGGTGAATAAGGCAGGTTCATTGGTGTTGATGCACCTGTTTCATCTCCAGTAAACTGGATCCTTCTTGTACCAGTTGCATTCATCTGTACCTTCCTCATGGCTAGTCTTGTGTCAGTCTCAAATATAACCATCGGCCTAATTGTTGGGTCTTCATCATCTCCAACATCAGGTCCATAACTGCTGAACTCTTGTGTTCCAGCTTGAGTGTTAAATACTGATTGTTGTGACTGTTGTGTTCCCACTTCAGTTTCAAAGAATGCTTCACCAAACAATAAACTTTGTCCAAGCTCTTGTGCTTCATCTTCTGAAGATGTCAATGTGGGGGTATTGTCCACATCTTTCCTCTTTTTTGAACTAGGTCCATCCCCACTGCCCTGCCAACCAAAGACAATAGTTAGTAAACAACCTGCCAACTAAAGAGAAAGCAGTATAGAAAACAGAAATGAAAAACGCATAATTGAAAACATAATTGAAAACAGAAATGGTACATTTTGCATGTTTGATATAAATGTCATTCCAGCCCCATTATTTAGGTCCAAAGACCTCTTCAAAACTTCAACAAACCAACTCCAGGTCCTGCTTGTTTCCTTGTAAATCACTGCCTAAGCAAGTGGATAAAACTGATTCATAGAATCCTGTCCCATTGCCACCAATAGCTGACCCTTGCATTTTTCCTTCAAGAAAATACCATCCAAACCAATAAGTGGTCTCAATCCACTTTTGAAGCCTAGCTTCAAAGCTTGGAAACATATGTACAATCTCAAGAACCTCCTTTTTCCTTCTTCCAAAGCATCCTTTGATATGTTGATTGCAACATCACTCCTAGGATTAGACAATCTTCGTTCTTGACCATAGGCTTCAAGCTTGTTATATTCATCCTTGAAACTCCCATCTAACTTCTCAAGGATCATCACCTTAGCCTTTTTAAGCTTAGATCTTGTCACATTAAGCTTAAAATTATTCTCTAATTCTCCTCTCATATCCTTAATAGTATACTTGGGATTGTTTTGTAGTTTATTCTTGAAGTATTGTGCTAATGTCTTAGCATCAACCCTTGGATTTTTATAACAAGGATTACAATTATGTTCTGCCTTCAAATTTTGATACTAAACTCATTAGTATTTTTATCCCTTGAGATAGAACATCTAAAAGGGTATTCAACCTCACAAGTATATCTAGCCCTAGTAGGATCTGTTTTTTCAATCTTCAAGCCATACCCATTAGCAATTGCATATTAGTTCACTACCCTTCTAGCTTCCACAATATCTTTAAATGTCTTGCCCTTATCCAACTCCTTAAAGTTCTCCAATCTATCATTCACTACCCTCCTTCTTTGTTTGCTAATAACCTCATGTCCTTCAGAATCATATTCAACATCAGATGGAGCATCAACATCAAAATTATAATCCCCAATAACATGCTCATTTTTAGATACTGCTTCAATATCAACATGGAATATTTCAGTATGATACAGAATACTTTGAGTATGGACAGTTGACTCTAACTCATCTACAACAAACAATTTTATGATTTTGAACCTACATATAGAACCTGTAACAAGACACTGTAATGCCCTGATACCATCATCTCCATCAATTATATAGAACCTATCTGACGACCCAGCAACTAAAAGTTGTTTCACTTCAGTAAACCCTAACTATTTTGTGAATTCTTCACATAAATCTTTATAAGACAACAAATCCAGGTCAAACCTATTCCACATATGGACCAACCTCTTATTATACAATATTTCTGGAGAAATTACCGATTCACCCCCATAGTTGAAATACACGTCCACTGTGTCAGTCATGCTTCAAGAAAGTTCACATGCAAAAGGAAAACAAAATAGAAAATTGAAGGAATAAATCAGAATTACACATTTCGGCAATTAAAAATACAAGAATAATAAAACCCTAGAAAGACAATTATTTGGGGGACCGGCATAGGAAAGAACAAAAACATACAATTAAACCCCATATGCACATCATTTGAAAGACAAACCCCAAATCAAAGACAAAAGCAAGTAACCCCACATGTACATCAATCCCCACATGAACAGATTTACGCCCACCCTATTATACCCCACTCACCAAATTAAATAAGTTTTTGGATCTACTAACCTTGATAATTACATCAATCTTCCAACAAAATCGAATTTTGAAGCCACCTTTGACAATAGCTTTGCTTCCGTTCGAAAATCTAGTAAGACTAAAGAGGGATTTTTGAGAAATGAGATTTCTTTGATGAAAGAGACGACGGAGAGTGAAGGGGACTTGGTATGAAGGGTTAGGTTGGGTTAATGATTTAGTTTTATTTTAACCCGGTTGGATTTGGGTAGATAGACCTAACCAAGGTTAAAATTATGTAGGGCATGGGTTAAGTCAGACCAATAATGACAGGACGCGTGGAAATGTGGGTCTTATAAATATTAAAAAAATAAAATTTCAGCCATTAGTCAAATAATGGTAAAGATGAGTCAAATGTGTAACGGTAGTGGCATGAAAATAGCAAACTTTTAACGGATGACATCGATTGGCCATTTCTATAAGTTGAGTGCATTTTTAGGCTTTTTCCGTTCTTCCTTTACAGCCCAGTTCAGGAGCTTTCAGCAATTGTCTATGACACTCTCAATTCATTTTCCTTTTCGCTTACGGCTTGTTTGGATCTCGCATTGTATTTGAAGTTGAGGAAATCGCTTCTGATGTAGTCAGTGAGAAGCTAAGTTCCGTTTTTAGCTTTAGCAAGTCTGTGACTGCTTGAACAGACTAGTCTACGCTCAGCCTAACATTCCGAACTTGTCTCGATACCGACAGTGATTACCTATTATGTTGTATCGTATTATTACTTTAAGCACAAAGTTTCTTTTGGTTATTACTTAAATCTTATTATATCATATCGTTAAATCTGTCGCTACGTAACGACAAAATGTGTCACTTTATGTAATGACCAATTTGGTGTGGTTGCATCATTATCTTATCTTTTTTTCTCATCTCACCCTTCGCTATTAGTAAATAATTTTATTTTATCAATTTACCCTACCTTTTTATATAATAAATTTACCACGTATCATAATTTTCTTTATAATATTATAAATTTATTCTTCATATTGCTGGTTCATGATATCATGAAACTACGACAAAAGATACCATCTATCCAAATTGTATTTCTCAAACGATACAGTACAATACGATACAATACCATACATTATGAGGTGTAACAACCATCGAAGCAAGTAGTTAGATTCTTTTAGAAATTATTTCCTTTTCAGCAATTTTCATCGTCAAGTTTAATTCTGTTCCACCTTGTAGGCTGCTTCAATTTAACTTCTTTTTAAAAATGCTTGTTTTTTAGAAGAACGACCGGCGGAAGCATCAGAGGTGATAGCCGGAGAATTTTCCCAAGTAAGCAGATCTGGTGTGTGTGTGTGTGTGACTTTTCTTCCGAGAAAAACTTGCAATAATATTACATTACGTGGCCCACGAAGATGATACAAGTATTGACAGGTATGTCCGTTAGTTTGTCAATGCAAAAGACTTTTGAATAATTCTGGAGAAGAATCTCTCTATATTTCCACAGATTTAAATCTTGGCCAATTGGAATGCTATTCCTTTTTCCTTCTTCTTTACTTCTATGGATAGTGAGACATTGACTCATTGACTTGATGAAGTCGTTCTACCCGTATTTCACAAGCTGAGAAACTAAATACCCATTGACTCGCAAGACTTGTAATGATTCACTACACTATAAAACTCTACTCCTCCAAAAGTTCATCAATACCCAAAACAATCAACTGAAATTAATCCTTTAGCCCATAATGAAGGTTCACAGAATATTTTATTTCCTTCAGTTTTTTAGTCTCTTATATCTCTTCACAGTTTCTTTTGCTTCCACTGAGGAAGCAACTGGTCTCCTAAAATGGAAAGCAACTTTCCAAAACCAGAATAATACCTTATTGGCTTCATGGAAACTAAGTCCTGTTCGTTCCAAGAATTCTTCCAGCGTCGGAGCGACAGGTTCTGATGCATGCAGGGGTTGGTATGGAGTTACATGCTTAAATGGTAGGGTCAACAGGTTGAATATTACAAATGCTAGTGTTGTTGGCACACTCTATGATTTTCCATTTTCATCTCTCCCTTTTCTTGAATATGTTGATCTTAGCATGAATCAGCTCTCTGGCACAATCCCTCCTGAAATAGGTAAACTCACTAATCTAGTTTATCTTGACTTGTCCATCAACCATATTTCGGGCACAATTCCACCACAAATAGGCTCACTAACAAAGCTTGAGATCCTTCATATCTTTGACAACCAGTTAAATGGTTCCATCCCGGAAGAAGTAGGTCACCTAAGGTCTCTTACTCAGCTAGCTTTGAATACCAACTTTCTTAATGGTTCAATTCCTGCTTCATTGTGGAATTTGAACAACCTATCTTCTTTGTATCTTTATGATAATCAGCTTTCTGGCTCCATTCCAGCAGCAATAGGGAAACTCGCTAATCTTGTTGAGGCTTATCTCGATACAAACCAGTTAACAGGTCATATTCCTCCAGAAATAGGTAACTTGATCAAAGCAGAAGTGTTCTATGCTTTCTCTAATGAATTGTCTGGTCCCATTCCTGTTGAAATTGGAAAGATGAAGTCACTTCAGAGTTTAAGCTTAAAAAAAAACTCTCTTTCTGGTCCAATTCCCCAAACGATAGGTGACTTAACTGAGCTCCAACTCTTGCACCTTTACAATAACCAGCTTTCTGGTTCCATTCCTAGTAAGTTGGGGAATTTGAAAAACCTCACTGATCTGCAATTATCTGGTAATCAACTTACTGGGTCAATTCCAGCTTCCTTGGGCAATTTGAGAAACTTGCAAACTCTGTTTCTCCGGGAAAATAAACTTTCGGGTTCCATTCCACCAGAACTTGCCTATTTGGATAACTTGGTTGTCCTGGAAATGGATGAAAACCAATTTTCAGGCCATTTGCCTGAGAATCTTTGCCAAGGTGGAAAACTTGAGAACTTCACGGTGAATAGTAACAAGCTGTCGGGGCCAATTCCAAGAAGCTTGAGCAAGTGCTCGAGTTTCAAAAGGGTTCGCTTTGATAACAACAGTTTCACTGGGAATTTATCTGAAGCTTTTGGTATCTATCCAGAGCTTCAGTTCATTAATTTGAGCGACAATGATTTTCATGGTGAACTCAGCAGCAACTGGGGAAAATGCAAGAATTTGACTGATCTGCGGATAGCCAGAAATAACATTAGTGGCAGCATACCGCCAGAGATTGGAAACCTCAGAGGGCTACTAGGACTTGATCTTGCATCAAATCATTTGGTTGGGCAGATTCCCAAGGAATTTGGAAAATTGACCTCTCTAGTTAATCTTTTTGTGCAAAACAACAAAATTTCTGGCAGTATACCTGGAGAACTTGGGTCACTAATAATGTTAGAAACCCTTGATTTTTCAGGCAATGGATTTAATGGGTCAATCCCGATGTTTGTAGGAGATTACATGAAGCTGATTCACTTGAACCTGAGCAGCAACAGATTTGGCCAGAAAATTCCGATGAAGATAGGAAGGATAACTCATCTTAGTGTGCTTGATTTGAGCCATAATCTTCTTGTTGGAGAAATACCCCCTCAATTGGCCCAGTTGCAGGACTTGGCAATCATCAACCTTTCCCACAATGACCTCTCTGGCCGCATTCCTAAAGAATTTATAAGATTGAGTGGTTTGCAGGATGTCATATTGTCATACAATGAGTTGGAAGGTCCAATACCAAATAATAAAGCTTTTATGAATGCCTCATTAGAAGGTAATAAAGGTCTTTGTGGTAATGTAACGGGATTCCAGCCTTGCGAAAGTCCATTTTCTGTGGTGGAGAAGCACTCAAGACGTAAACTCATCCTCGTCACTGTACTTCCTGTTATGGGAGCACTAGTACTTCTCTGTACTTTCATTGCTGTTCTGCTAATGTGTGATAAAAGAAGAAGAGTTGGAGACATTGAAAGACGGGATTCCAGTGATGTTGTTGATGTTGATGAAGATAATGGTTTGCTCTCGATATCCACGTTACATGGAAGTGCACTGTACTGGGATATCTTAAAAGCCACAAAGGAGTTTGATGCAGTGTTTTGCATCGGGAAAGGAGGGTCCGGAAGCGTTTACAAGGCAAAGCTTCCATCATTTGAGAATGTAGCTGTTAAGAGACTTCATTCTTCATTTGAGAATACACATCTCAAAAGCTTCATGAATGAGGTAAGGGCATTGACAAGGATTAAACATCGGAACATTGTGAAACTCTATGGCTTTTGTTCGAATGCAAAACACTCGTTCTTAGTTTACGAGTACGTGGAGAGAGGGAGTTTGTTTAGTATCTTGAGCAATGAAGTAGAGTCCAAGAAATTGGATTGGCTTAAGAGGGTGAATATCATCAAAGGTGTTGCTTTTGCTTTATCTTACTTGCACCAGGATTGCTCGCCACCAATAGTTCATCGAGACATATCAAGCAATAATATTTTGCTTGATCCTGAGTATGAAGCTCGTGTTTCAGACTTCGGAATAGCTAAGCTTCTCAATCCAGAATCATCCAATTGTACTGCACTTGCAGGCACATATGGCTACGTCGCACCAGGTAAGATTTTCCTCCTTATCTTTTCTCAAATTCATGAATTCAAGGGGAACTCTATACTGTTTTGATCTCATATACACGTTTAAGTAGTTAATACTTCTTCGGGAACTGTATTTTCAGAGCTTGCCTACACAATGAAGGTTACAGAAATGTGTGATGTCTATAGCTTTGGAGTATTAGCATTGGAGATAATCAAGGGAAAGCATCTTGGGGAATACATTTCTCTGCTAGCAAATTCATCTACTAGAGATCATGTGCAGCTTAGCGATTTGCTGGACCAACGCCTTCCAAATCCTGAAGATGAAGTAAAAGAGGTTTTGGTTTTTATCATCAAGCTAGCGAGCTCTTGTTTACTGGAAACTCCAAAATCAAGGCCAACAATGCACTTCATCTCCCATATGTTGTCAATGGATCCACCTGGTTATCAGATAACCTCCATGAAGGCGAAAAGCTTCCTCGAGATATAAGGTGTTTGTGTATGGAAAAGAGCAAGTTCTGATGCCAAGTGGTTGTGAAGCAAGAATAAGAAATTAGTGAGAATTTCCAAGACAAAATTAGTATTTGTGTGTTGTTAGTGTGCTTAATGCTTATTTAGTTAAGTGTTTCAACCTGAAGGATTCTGAGCTCTCGTACCAGAGTGTATATATCATGTACTATATACTTCAATTTTCTCGTGCCAATAAGTAATAAACGAGTTTCACGTTTGCTATGTACTGATGTTAGCTGTATTACTTTGCATAGTTCTGGTAGCTCGTGAAAGATCTTTAATAATGCTTCTCACATTTGATTATACACTGCAATGCATGCCAACAAAATGATATCTTAATGATGAAAGTAGAGAGGATCATGTGTCAAACTCATATCTCTATAAACATGCAATAAATGTCAAGAGTTCTTTAAACAGATATTGCAGTTGTAAAATGGTAGAAATATTTAAGTTGAGTAAAAGTAAAAGAAATTCCTTTGCTTTTCTTCTGCTTCTTTTGCCTTGTGTCAAGGTCAAGAGTTCAAGTTGCAGCGCTTTATGTTGTTTTCTGACTCTTCTAGAATCCATGCAGGAGCAAAAGTTTTGATGACTTAAGAAAAAGAATAACTGCTTCAAGCCAAGTGATAAAAATTGCAATTATTGAGGCTAAATCTGTCCTACAATTGTTTTTTCCGTTGAATTAGTGCTCAAAACATTCGCAAATAATCAAAACCAAAGTAAGCGAAAATTGTTATGCTCAAATTTTGTGTGTCTCTATTGTGGGGCTAAGACTCCTTTTCTTGTTTCATAAAAATAAGGATTCATTTTCTATTAATCCTCCTAAAATGGAATGAGTTTGCAATTAGAGATTATCCATTAACATATCTCCATCATCTATGCCTAATTTCATGGATGAATAAGTGATAACCTTTGCTCAGACTTTTCAAAAATGTCGTTGGATGCGTGTCGGATCTAACAAAGGTGCGGCAACATTTTGACGAGTCCATAAAACATAGGTGATAACGAATTTAGGTGGAATAAAAAAAACAGATGATAGTGGAAGAGAATTAATCCATGGTCATGTTGTCTTTAATCCTGCTAACCTTACTCTTAGTAGTGTTGTTATTGCGTTTTTTGTAGAAGAGGCAGCCTCTTCTGTAGGTTGGCATAAATTGGGATTAGGGAGAATAATAGATATTAGAAAAAAGATGAAAGAGAAAAATAAGGGAGTAGCGAGTAGCATGTGAGTTGGAAAACAAATGAAAGAAAGAAAGAAGACTGTAGGACGAAAATGTCCAAGAGGATTCGGTCTCCTGTCCTTTGGGAAATAAAATAATCATCTAACCAGTGCACCACTTAACTTTATAGAGCATTGGTTCGTAAAGATAATATTAGACCATTTTTATAAATTATGTACATGAAAAAACTGATTTATTGGAAAGTCCATGGGTTCATGTGAACCCCAATTTGTAAAGTAGATCCGCCCTGAAGAGGCTTAAAAGGAAAGCAAACTAAGCTTCAGCTAACCAGTATTGGAATTTAATTCCGCCAGAATTTAGCATTTTGACAAATCTTTACACCTCTTTCATCAAATGACAAATCCTGGTTTAAATATGTAGGAGATTGCAATCATAAAGAAACAAGAATATGAGCCAACACATTCCAACTGAGATAGGTAATTGATCACGCCCAACTATACCTTTTAAAAAGGACTAAGCGATCGTTGCAAATATAATCCGGTTTATAAGTTCGGAGTCGAATTTCACAGAGAACTAAGGCTTAGTCACTATCACCAAGAATACAAGTTTGAATTCCGAACTTATAGATATTAAGATTCTTGTGTTTAACTAACTAACTAACTAATTAAAATAGTAAATTAGCACTAAAGATACTACGGGTTGGAGAAAAGATTAAGGAGGTCTAGAGTTATGATTTTCCCAATTGTCGGAATCCTTCCCACTACATCTTCTATAATTTTGCCTAAGTATTCTCTACCGATCATGAGTGCTCTGCGTGTTGTAATTCTCTCCCGAGTAACTACCACAATTTACTAGACATATTCTCCCGAATTACGCTAGCTGGCATTAGGTATGGCTCACTTAGATCGCACCCAAGGTTTCGTTATCCCTAATCCCACCTTTAAACCCTTCGTTATTGATCCCTTATATACGTCGGGAGTAATGTTGTTCAACAACTACCTAAATATGCACTCTCTCCCGAGTAATAAACACTAAATAGGCACAGTCGATTGAGAGCTCTTCAATCAACCACAATATAAATGTAGTTGAACAAGTAGAGAAATCCAACGGCTCAACTATATAAAAATATAACAAGAATTTATCCTACAAAGGTTCCATCAAAACTCTAGATAAAAAATTAGCTATTCATAAAAGTGTTTAACCAAAGAATTAGATCCTTTGACTAAAGCTATTACTAGGATGAACGCGGGTTTCTAACAATCAAAGAAATCGAGAGAAAATGAATAATAGACAATATTGCAGCAATATAGAAAAGCAAAGTAGATTGTATTCGAGAATCAGATGCCTTTACAAGCTGTATTTCCCTCCCTTATATAGGAGATTCCTTGGTATAATGTACAACTCTTGCTATGGTTGCCCATTAATGACTAATTATGACATTAATGAGGCATTACAAAGGATAACGATAATTGGGCTACGGTTACATAACGTACGAGTAATCAATTGTGGGTTCTTGAATTTGCCTGTAACTTTGTCCAGATTCATTCTGACTGTGTCTCATCCCTGTTTTGATCAGTTGAGTTTCCCGTGGCTGATAAGCTCGAGGGTTTATTGAATTGTGCCTCTTTGTTCCGTACCTCTTCAAAGAATCACATCCAGCTATCGCGTTCTCCTGTGTCCACATAACTGCCTGAGTTGTCAAAAGTTGGTTTACGTGTGAAACTCATTTTTTACCAATACAGATAGTCCCCCCACTTACCATATATTTATCGATTAATATTTTGGTAAGTGGATACTCATTTATGGCGGGAATATTTTGCCGCCGCTTTACCTCGAAACATTGTATCCTTCTCTGAACCATAGGCGTCGTTTGTCACTTCCATTTAATGCTCATAACGCGTGTCATTCTTGGATTGGTTCTGCATTTACTCGGCACCTTTTAGGGCTTTTTGCGACTGTGTCAGTCCCGAAGTGACACCTTCAATTATGACTTTCCATCATTATTTTTCCATGTTTGACGGTTGTCCTCAATTATAAATACCTTTCTTCTTTTCTTTGCTACCACGAAACACTTTCTAACTTTGTCTTTTGTAAAGAACTTTCTTCTTGCCTTTGTAAATATGTCTTCTTCAAACCAACCTCAGGGAGTAATAGATATTGAAAATTTAACGCCATCTTTTGCTCCGATTAGGAGTCGGAGGGGTGGTAGACTTAGGAGTCTAGGATCCATTCCTTCGAGAGGCTCCTCTTCTTCTCAAATAGTCCCATCTCCTTCCGCTAGTTCTCTAGTTTCTCCGAGGTTTAAGGCTTCTCGGTCTTTGTCTAGAGGTAGAGGTGAACGCCTTCGTGAACCTGGAGTTGATGAAATTGTCCCTGCTGAGTTTGTCTTTGCTAGAGATAATCAAGTTCTTGTAGACCAATCTTCTTCCCTTAAGATTGTCGAAAGGTATCCAACCCTTATAAATTGAGGGTCAGATTTCCCTTGTTCGTAGGGAATGTTTTTGGAGGCATGATTTCCCTTTCTACATTCCGAATAGTAATCAAAGAATAACGTCTTACAAGAAGGGATATTCTTTTGTTTGTACGTACCCTTTTACTCTAGGGTTTAGACCTCCCATTGACCCAGTCATAATTGAATTCTGCCATTTTTTCAATATCTGCTTAGGACAAGTTGGTCCGCTTGTGTGGCGAGTTGTCTCATGTCTTAGGAGTTTAGCTTCTTTAGCCTCGGTTCCTTTTACTTTGAACCATCTTATTCATCTCTACTCTCCTACCTTGTTTCATGAAGGGGTTTTTACTCTGACTGCTAGGAGAAAAAAAGTGTCGGTAACCCCAGGAGATGATAAGGATAGGGGTTGGTACCTCTGGTATGTTGCTGTACCCACTGTTGGTTTAATGGGTGAAGAAAATCTTCCCTTCCCTGAGAAGTGGAATCGCGCACGTGAGTATGCTTTAGCTCACATCTATTTACTTTTCCTCGTTCTGACTTGAGATGTTTTACTAACACCGTATTTGTTTCTCCTTCTCTCAGCAATCATGGATATTGTTGAGAATGTCTCCAGTATCCGTGATTGGGTAGAAAAATTATTGTCCGTTACTCCTTTAGAAGAGAGATCTTAGAAGTACCTCGCTGGGAGGTATGGTTGGCATGTAAAGACCCACGGTAACTGAAGCTTTTGCTCTTGATTCTTTCCTTACTCGAATCTCTTCTTTCTTTGTCGCTTAACTTTTTCCCTTTTGATAGGGTTCTCTGCTCGTAGGGTGTCTGCTTCATCTATCCCGAAGATCTCTTTGGCTCAGGCCCAAGAGATTATTGTTGGTTCATCTTCTTCGAAGGAAGATTGGTGAGTCTCGCTCCGTAGAAGAAGAAGAAGAAGGTGCTTTATTACACAGGCCACGGAGAAGGCGGGTGGTTTCAGATGATGAGTTTACACCCATGACCTTACCTTCCGTGTCTGTGGCTGAGCCCTCTACCCTTGAAGATGTTTCACATTCCCCCATTCATAAGTCTGTGGATTGCCCGTTCCATGAAGGTTTTGACCTTGCTCTTGACGATGTCCCTTTGGCTGCTGTCTTTCCTGCTTCTTTAAGAGAAGCTGTCTCATCTGCTCCTTTGGCTATTTCGGCTTCTGCTATTGCTTTGCCCGTAGCTTCCTCAACTCTTCAACCCTCTGTGCCTGTTGCTTTGCCCGTGGCTTCTCCAGCTCCTCAACCCTCCGTTCCTGCTGTTGTTTCATCTCTGCCTGCTTCCATGCCTTCCGCTAGGGAAGTAGGGTTTTCCAGCAGAGAGATGCAGTAGGTGGTAATAGAGGTTCCAGTTGAGGGAATCTTTTTAAGAAAAAGGGTGAGCTCGAAGTGTGGCTCAAGCCTTTGATAGGTCCCACTGAGAAAGCTAAGCTAGCCAGCCACAATGCTCTTACATGGGCCAATGAAATTGTGCATACTTCTTTGAAGGTATGATGCAGGTTATCCTCTTTCATTTTCGTGTATGAAATTTATCACATCTGATTGGTTTATTTCTTGTAGATTAATCTTATAGGGCTGGAGCTTATGAAGAGGATCTCACATGCGGGCCAGGAGACAAAAGAGTTGCAGGCCGATGCTGATAATTGGAAAGCACAGTATGATAGCCTAAGTATTGACATGGATGCCTTAGAAGAGGAAAGGAGTACCTTGAAGCGGAAGATGAGGCTCATGGCAGCAGAACTGGCAGTAGAGAAGGCTTCTTCCATTCAGGCTGATAAAGGCAAGAGTGTTCTGGAGTCCTCATTTGTTGAGAAGCTGTCCCGCGCCTCAGAGGAGATTAGAGACTTGAAAAACTTGTTGGGTAGAAGGAGGAATACTCAGGCGAGCTCGTGCAATCACTCACTCGTACTCAAGAGGAACTTCATAAGGCTTTAGATAAAGTTCAAACTCAAGAGGAGTCGATTGTACCGTTAAGGGTCGTCCATGAAGCTGCTGAAGTGGAGAAGGACGGATTGAGAGCTGAGTTTCAAGTATGGGTAAGGGATTATGAAGATCTTGAAGAGGTGGCTATTCTTGGTGTGAGCTGGGCGTACATGAATTCTCACCTTGACACATTGACGGAAATGAGTCAAGAGGGTTTCGACCTTAGTGCTGAAATAACTAAAACTAAGGAAGTCATAGAGAAGGCTCAACAAGGTCATAACCTCTCTTCACCTGATGGTGAGACTCCAGCCACTCGTGCCTCTTCATCCCTAGTTGCTCCCGCTCCTTCTGCCAGTGAAGTCAACCCCGCTCTTGAAGAAGTTTAGTTGGTTCACCCTTTTTTTTATCTTTGTCTCAATTGGTGGTTACCCCCAGTCCCATCGGGGGTAAATTTAGATTTCTTTAAAGTTCCCAAATGATAACTAAGGGGCACCACAATGTATATAAAAATTCTATACGGCTAAGTATAAGTTAATACTTAGTTTTTGCTAAGCCGTTTTAATACATTAATGCTAGTATGACTTTTGTTGAGTTTCTGTTTCACTCTTTAAGTCTTTTGCATGCTTCATTTTTCGAGGTTTTAGTTTTACCTCTGAGTTTTGCATATAGAATGCTTTAGATTACCCGTACCTTTTCGTAATAGGCACGGTGTCATATTAAATGTGTGCCTTTTTTGTAGTAGGCATAATTTATGGAAGAGGTCCCTTTATGATTGACATGAATAAGACGTCTCAACTTTATGATAATGCAATAGAGTGATAGGAATTTTACACATGTTTAAGAATGTTTCCAAGGAAAGTTTTTTGTTTGAACTTATACGACATTTTACATGTGTTTGATTATTGTCTAAAACTGAAGTTGCAACTGTTTTTGTTTAACAGATTTGATATACCCTTGTATTTCGTAACTGTTTTTCATAGGTAACAGTTTTTCGATATTAATACAAGGGAACAATTGTTTTTCAGTAGTAACAGTTTTTATAAGGATTGGGGTTTTTACCCGCAACTGTTTTTGCTGGAAACAGTTTTCTAATAAGAACGAGGGAAATGTTTTCTTATTCGTAATTGTTTTATTTGATAACAGTTTTTTGAACAAATACAAGGATCTAGATCATCCATAACTGTTTTATTTGATAACAGGTTTTTGAATGAGTACACTGATGATGATCTTTTACCCCTAACTGTTTTTGTTACAACAGCTTTGAATAAGTATAAAGATGTACATTTCTTCCTCGTGACTAATATTTTGCCTTTCAACCTGAACATGTTCGAAGGTTTTTTGCATTTTTGCATTAGGCTTTGTATTTGGATGACTCTTTTGATCTCTTTCGATTCTGCTCGTATCACTTGTCTCGTTGGGTAGATGGGTCTTCAGGCTCGAGCTTTTGACTTTCTGATAGTCTTCTTTGCTTCGTCTTAGCCTTCCATACTGTATAGTCCCCCAAGTGTTTGAGCTTTGAAGAATGAGATCTCGAGCACTTGATTATTCCTTCCTTGTGGTCCTTTTCCTGAAAAGGAAAAACATTCCGGACTCGAAGGTATATAGTTTTTTAGATGATGACTGCTTAACCCTTTAAAACGTCCATCATAAATTGTAATCCTAGATCGNTGCTCAAAATAAAATCGAACGTGTGATACCTGACGGGGGTATTCTTTCCTTAGAAGTAATACTTCTTTAGGTGGATGGCGTTCCAGCTTGTTGGTAGAACTCTGTCGTCCATAGCTTCCAACTCATAGGCTCCTTTCTCAGCTATGCCTCGGATTTTGTAAGGTCCTTCCCAGTTTGGATTTAGCTTTCTTGCGCCTTCTTCTTTCGTTGATTGAAAGAATTTTTTGAGGACGAAGTCCCCAATCTTGAAGTACTTGATATGAGCTTTACGATTGTAATAACGCTCTATGATTTGTTTTTGAGCTGCCATCCGTATCAGTGCTGCTTCTCTCCGTGGTTCGAGAAGGTCCAGATTGGTCCTCAATTCGTCGTCGTTTTCTCCTTCCATGGCTGTTGAGAACCTTACGCTTGGTTCACCAATCTCCACAGGTATTAAGGTTTCTGAGCCATAGACAAGTGTGAACGGGGTTTCTCCCGTGGTTATTTTTGAAGTTGTTCTGTATGCCCATAAAACCGTTGGTAACTCATCAGGCCAGTTTCCTTTAGCTTTATCCAGCCGCTTATTTAGATTGTTGATGATGACCTTATTCATTGACTCAACTTGACTATTAGCCACGGGGTGGTATGGTGTTGAAGTGATCCGTTTGATTTGCCAGCTTTCGAAGAATTCTGTGATTTGCGAGCCTATGAATTGTGGACCATTATCGCACACAATCTCCTTTGGTATTCCAAAGCGGCATATTATGTTCCGCCATAAGAAGCTTTTAACTTCCTTTTCTCGCACTTGTTTGAACGCTTCTGCCTCTACCCATTTTGTAAAATAGTCGGTTAGCATGAGCAAAAACCGTACCTGTCCTTTAGCTGTGGGAAGAGGTCCCACTATGTCCATACCCCATTTCATGAAAGGCCATGGGGATATTATTGGATGCAATAATTCCGCTGGTCGATGCATGTTATTGGCAAACCTTTGGCACCTGTCACATTTGGATACGAAGTTCTCGGCTTCTTCTTCCATCTTAGGCCAATAGTATCCAGCTCTGATTAGGGTTTTCACTAAGGATCTCGCCCCTGAGTGATTTCCACAGTGTCCTTCGTGGACTTCTTTCATCACAAATTCCGTTTGGTTAGGTCCAAGGCATTTAGCTAGGGGTCCTCCGAACATCTTGTGATAAAGCGAGTTTTAAATAAGGCAATACCGTGCAACTTTGCGGTGAAGTGCTTGAGATGCTTTCCTGTCTTCAGGTACAGTGCCATTCTGCAAAAAATTAAGAATGTTGTTTCTCCAGCCCCAGGTTAAGTTGTTGAAAGTTACCTCATTCATGTCATGGTCGATCATTGAATGAAATAGTTGCATGACAATTGCATTGTCTTTGTTTGTTACTTCCGTGACTGCTGCGAGGTTAGCTAATGCATCTGCTTCTG
>ML400336.1:17042-28426 GCA_005239525.1 Nicotiana knightiana | reverse complement strand
TGTATCTGATTTACTACCAGTTGGGAGTCGTTGTTGATCACAATTTGCTCGATTGAGAGCTCCCATGCGAGTTCAAGCCCTGCAATAACAGCTTCATACTATGCTTCATTGTTAGTTATAGGATAACACATGATAATGCCGTGTCTTTTCACCCGTAGGTGATATTAAGACTATGCCTAAGCAGGCACCTTTTGTATTTGAGGAACCATCGGTGAATAGGGTCCATAGGCCCGGATTAGCACCGTTAAAAAGTTGTAACTCATTTTCTACTTCAGGGACAATGATATTACTAAAATCATCAACAAAATCAGCTAGTATTTGAGACTTAATTACAGTCCTAGGCTGATAGATTATTTCATGCTCACTTAATTCTATAGCCCACTTGGCTAATCTTCCTGACAATTCCTGTTTATGCAGAATATTTCTTAAAGGATATGAACTCACAACGGTGATTGGGTGGCATTGAAAATATGGTCGTAATTTTCTAGATGTCATTATTAAAGCTAAGACTAACTTTTCCAGATGTGGATATCTAGTCTTAGCATCTAGCAAAATTTTACTTACATAATAGATATGTGATTGCTTACCTTTTTCTTCTCTTACTAGTATTGCACATACAGCAATTTCTGAAATAGCCAGGTAGATGTACAATCTTTCCCCTTCTTTTGGCTTTGAAAGCAGTGGTGGTTTCGATAAATAAATCTTCAGATTCTTGAGGACTTACTGACATTCTTCAGTCCATTCGAACTGATTCTGCTTTATGAGAACTGAGAAGAATTTAAAACTTTTTTCGGAAGACTTAGAAATAAATCTTCCCAAAGCTGCTATTCTCCCTGTTAATCTTTGAACTTCCTTATTATTTGTTAATACATCAGGTATTTCTTCTATAGCTTTAATTTGAGCGGGATTTACCTCTATTCCTCTGTGCGATACAAGGAAACCCAAAAATTTACCAGATTGCACTCCAAAAGCGTATTTTATTGATTTAGCTTCATATTATACCTGCGTAAAATATCAAAAGTAGTAGAGAGATGCTGGAAATGACCTTCTGCTTGTGTTGATTTTACCAACATATCATCAATATAGACTTCCATCCTCTTTCCAATATGTTCTTGGAACATTTTAGTCACTAACCTTTGATAGGTAGCTCCAGCATTTTTCAAGCCAAAAGACATTACTTTATAACAGTAAGTCCCCCTGCTTGTAATGAAGGAAATTTTTTCCTCATCTGAGGGATCCATTTTAATCTGATTATAACCAGAATATGCATCTAAGAAGCTTAATAATTCATGACCTGCTGGGGCATCAATCATTTGATCTATATGTGGCAATGGGAATGAATCTTTGGTGCATGCTTTATTTAGGTCAGTATAATCTATGCATACTCTCCATTTTCCATTCTTTTTAGGTACTACCACGATGTTTGCTAGCTAGTTAGGGTACGTTACCTCTCGTATCGAACCAATCTTTAAGAGTTTTTGTACCTCTTCGTCGATCACTTGTTTCTTGAATGGTCCTTGCTTTCTTTTCTTCTGCTTAACAGGTACGAAGGATAGATCTTCATTTAGTTTATGAGTCATCACTTCTGGTGGGATGCCTGTCATATCTGAGTGGGACCACGCAAAGCAGTCTGCGTTAGCCTTTAAACAATTAATTAACTTACCTCTTCGACCAGGGCCCAACCTCGTGCCTATATACACTTTTTGTTCAGGCTTTTGTTCAGACAATGGAACAACTTTGAGCTCTTCTGCAGTGTTTTGATGTGCTCGTCTTCCCCCGGTTCATGAATGACGTCCGGTCTGGAATCTGCATCCGTGTGGTCTAATGCACCTTCCGTGGTAACTTGATTCACCTTCTCGTAAGTATTTTCTTTCGTACATGTTTCAACAATAATACTTTCCATACCTATTTGGGTAGTAATTTCTTCCATGCATGTTTGGGCGGTGTTACCCGCTTGGGAGATTCCCTTATCTCGTGATTCTTCTACCTCTATTTTCTTGTTGTAGCGTACCACAGAGTTTATATTTCTTGCGGTCTGCTGGTCGCCTCTAATTTGCTGAATCCCCCATTCAGAGAGGAATTTAATTACTTGATGCAAGGTGGAGGGTATTGCTTTCATGTCGTGGATCCATGGCCTTCCCACGATTACGTTATAAGCCATGTCAGTATCGATGACTTGGAACCTGGTACTTTTGATCACCCCCTCGGCATAAGTGTTAAGCTCAATTTCTCCTTTTGTTATAACCGTGGAGTTATCAAACCCTGATATGGCTCGTGCCCTTGGGATTACTTGATTCCCCAGTAGCATTTCTTCCACGACTCTTAGCAGAATGATATTGATTGAACTGCTTGGATCAATCAACACTCTTTTTACGTTAGTGTCATGAATAAGTAAAGATATAACCAGAGCATCGTTGTGAGGAAGCATTAATCCGACGATATCTACATCATCGAAGATTTTATCGTCCTTTTCCATATTTTCACGAACCCGTTTTTCATGTGTAATTGTGAATTTTGTGGTTGTTTTGCAGACCACTCCGTTTACTTCTTCTCCTCCGTGTATCATCTTGACGGTTCGTTTTGGAGAAGGAGGCTTTAGGGGCTCCTGCATGTTCCTCATATATGCCTGTTTACTTTTATCACTAAGCAATTCTGTTAGATAGCCCTATTTCAATAAATTTTCTACTTCACCTTGTAAAAATCTGCAATCTGTAGTTTTGTGCCCATGTTATGGAATTCACACTAGTGATCTGGGTTCCTTCTATTAGGATTTGATCGCATTTCTTTAGGCCACTTAACCTTGTCTCCCATGTTCCTCAATATTGAGACAAGTTCCCCAATTTGAGTATTACCTCTAGGTCGAAAAGATCGAGATGAGGATGAGACTACGTCTCTTCCTTGTGGTCAATAGTTTGACCTAGTGTTTTCGAACCTGGGACGAATATCACGTCCCAAGGGTCCTAAGTAAGGATCGTACCTGTTTTTACCTGATCTTCTGTCCGATTCAGGGCGTCTGGATCTGGAATGATCTTCATCTCTTGAACGAGAAATGATATCTTCCTCTATTTTGAGTTTAGTACTATACCTGTTATATACATCGTTCCATGTTGTAGCGGGGAATTCTCTTAGAATTTCCTTAAGTCATCTCGTGGCTTATGAACTCTTATCGTTTAGGTTGCTTGCAAATGCCATGGCTGCCCAATTATCAGGCACCTAGGGTAATTGCATTCTTTCTCGTTGAAACCTGTCTACAAACTCACTGAGTAGTTTCGTGTCTTCTTGTTTTATTTTGAATATGTCTTCCATTCTTTTCTCAACTTTTTGTGCACCAGAGGGTGCTTTTATAAATGAATCTGCAAGCTCAGCAAAAGATTCAATAGAATTTTCAGGGAGAAGAGAATACTAGCTTAGGGCTCCTTTGGTAAGTGTTTCCCCAAATTTTTTGACAAGGACTAATTCAATCTATTGTTTTGTTAAGTCGTTGCCTTTTAATCATGTAGTGAAAGCAGTCACATGATCACGTGGGTCAGTTGTTCCATCATATTTGGGAACGTCGGGCATTTTAAACTTCTTGGGTATAGGCAAAGGTGCCGCACTTGGCTTCCAAGGTTGTTGAGAATACCTATCAACATCAATGCCTTTGATAATAGGTGGTACTCCAGGAATTTGTTCGATGCGATCGTTCTGCTCCTTCATCTGTTTCTGCATGGTTTGTAGTAAATTTTGTAATTCAGAGTTATTAGATATACCTGGTCTCGCTTCAAGAGATTCATTAGGAGTATCTCCTCTTCCTGAGTTTGCCAACCCAGATTGAGGATTTTCCATGGTGATGGTATTATTGGGAGGTGGCGTAGGTGGTGTAGGTAATGATGCCGGTAATCCCCTCGCAAATTCTTGCAAAGCTTGGCTCACATACTCTACAATCATTTGCTTTACATGATCTTGTTCCACCGTTTGATCATTATCACCATTGTTATTATTGGATCTTTTTGGCGATTGTTCCCTTGAACCACGTGGGGTTCCTAAAGGCGATGGAATTGGGGTTCCATTCCTTTGCTGGTTGTTGTCGTTGGAGTTCGACATAGTTAAGTGGATATCACTTGAAAAGCAAACAAAGATTATCAGATTCCCCGTAACGGAACCAATTTGTTTAAGAAAAGAATTAGATCATTTGACTAAAGCTATTTCTAGGATGAACGCGGGTTACTGACAATCAAAGAAATCGAGAGAAAATGAATAATAGACAATATTGCAGCAATATAGAAAAGCAAAGTAGATTGTATTCGAGAATCAGATGTCTTTACAAGCTGTATTCCCCTCCCTTATATAGGATATTCCTTGATATAACGTACAACTCTTGCTATGGTTGCCCATTAATGACTAGTTATGACATTAATGAGGCGTTACAAAGGATAACGGTAATCGGGGTACGGTTACATAACATACGAGTAATCAATTGTGAGTTCTTGAATCTGCCCCTAACTTTGTCCAGATTCATTCTGACCGTGTCTCTTCCCTGTTTTGATCAGTTGAGTTTTCCGTGGCTTTAAGCTCGAGAGTTTATTGAATCATGCCTCTTTGTTCCGTACCTCTTCAAAGAATCACATCCAGCTGTCGCGTTCTCTTGTGTCCACATAACTGGCTGAGTTGTCAAAAGTTGGCTTACGTGTGAAACTCTTTTTTTACCAATACAAAAAGTATGTAAAAATACAATACTAAAAGTCATAACCAACAATGAAAAATAGGAGGAGGAAGGAAAAACTCGTAGAAGAATTCTCCGTCTTGCTCCTATTGTGTCTCTGCCTCCTTAGGTCGAATCTGTGTCTTAAATCTGTCCAGCCCCTCATAATACCATTTTTCCATGTATATATACCAAATAGGATCGGACCCAAACAATTATACCTTCTCCTACGCGAAAAAGGACAATTTTTCAGGTCTGGACGATCGCGGTCGCGGTATTTTCCCAGTGCACTGCCTCAGTCCGCGTCCAGGTCCGCGGTCGCGGTTTCGACCGCGTTTTTCATCCTGTTCCGTTTTGAATTTAGAAAAATGTAAAACATGAAAGTTGTATCTCTTTGCTAGCTTTCCAAACCATATATTATATAGCCCAAATGGAGTTCAGAAAAAAGAGTTATGTCTATTTTACTAGACAGTGCGCAATATACCTACTCGAGTCTTCGTTTGTTCTTAACTATCAAATTTGACCCCTGAACACGATCCCGGCTTAATTCCTTGGGCTTTTACTCAGACGTCAAAGCTCCAAATCACTAAAATTCATTCCATAACATCTATATAACTCGGAATCACTATTACAAGGCATAAAACACACAATTAGTACAAAACACTAGCGATTAAAGCTCAAACTCAATTAAAGTACAGTAAATTAGAGTGTAATAAGCGACTAAAATACGCAATTATAACCTATCATCAGTAATTATTTCAAAGTTTCATGCTGAATATAAGTAGTAAATTCACCCAGTGGAAGCATTCAGAGTTTTTAACTACGATGATCCTCAAGTTAATTTTCGTTTATGTTATATTACTAAAAGCAAATGTAATTTTAAAGGTGCTAAATTTGAACAGTTGTCCTAATGATTCATTACAAACATAACAAAACTTGCGCGTATTGATAAATGACATGATAAATGTTGTAATAAAAAATGTTACTGTAATTCGATAAGATGTAGTGCTTCACTCCTGGTAAAAGTTCCAGACTACTGAACATAGGCAAAAATGATATTGCCTCTGTTCCAATTTATGTAAATCTATTTAAATAAGTATGAAATTTAAGAAAAAATGAGGACTTTTGGAATTTACGGCCCTAAACAAGTTAGAAAGGGGTCCAGAATATTTGTGTAGTTATAAAAACTTTTGATTAAAGCACGTTTACCAGGGCCCCTTTTCTACCAAAATATATTCCTATCATTTACAAATTTCAAATTGGTTGTTATTCCTGTTTCTTTTTCTTTCCATATTGATATTCTTTTCTACTCACTGCCTTAATTGCCTTATTAAGTAGCTAATGTATTATTCAATGATGTAAGTTATGCCTTATTAGCACTGCAAACCAGTACCACTTTCGCTGCCAAAGTTGATGGCTATAAATGTGGCACTCTCTGCGGACTACAACATAGCTAACATTACGTGTTTCCTTAAAGATCATTTTTGCATTATAACATAATCTGCTGCGCAAAATGTTTCTCTTTAACTTTGAAGTCAAATCAACCAATAGCTAGCATAAACCTTAATACAAGCCGATGGTTGCACGTAGTAGAAGCTTTTTTGTTTTTTTTGGTGTGACGATCCAAAAGGGTCATCACCTATTTTATTATTCATTCCGTACTTTTGAGGTTTTGAAAACGTCATGTGTAGTTACCTCGATTTGTGTGTGCAGTCCGGGCGCGTAGCCGAACAGCTTAAATATGAAATTCTGTGAAAAAAATACTAAGATTTGATATTAAAGTGAATAAATTTGACTTCGGTCAACAATTTGGGTAAACGGACCCGGATCCGTGATTTGACAATTCCGGAGGGTCCATAGGAAAATATGGGACTTGGGCGTATGCCCGGAATCGAATTTCGAGGTCCCAAGCCCGAGAAATAAATTTTTGAGTAAAATTATTTTATGAAAATATTTAAGGAAATTGAAAATGAAATCTGATTAGAAAGTGATGGTATCGGACCCGTATTTTGGTTTCGGTGCTCGGTACAATTCTTGTATATGGTTTAAGCACTTTCTGTAAAATTTGGTTGAAATCGGCTTTCGTTTGACGTGTTTCGGACTTAAAATGAAAAAATTTGATGTTTTATGAAATTTGATAGAATTCATGGATTTTGAGGTTTAATTCGATGTATATGATGTTATATTGGCAATTTGATCGCACGGTTAAGTTCGTAGGATGTTGTTGAGTCAGTGCACGTGATTTGTTAGGAGCCCCGAGGGCTCGGGAGTGTTTCGGAGGTGTCTCGAAGTGATTTTGAACTTAGGAAAATTGCTGGTTTTTGCTTCAGCTGTTGCAGGTCCATTTGTTCTTCGCGATCGCGAAGCCTCTTCCGCGTTCGCGAAGCTTTAAGTTTTCCTTCATCGCGTTCGCGTCCATTTCCTCGCGATCGCGTAGGGTTATTTGACCCTGAGGGCTTAGCCCTTTTTTCCTCTTCGCATTCGCGTACAGTTGACCACGATAGCGTAGCCTTACAGGTCTCCTTCATCGCGTTCGCGTGATGTCCCACGCGTTCGCGTAAGTCAAACTTCTAGACCCCAGCCTTTTTACTCTTTGCGTTCGCATTCTCTCTTCCGCGAACGCGATGGCTTGCCCAGTCTACCCTTCGCGAACGCGACCTCACTTCCGCGAACGCGAAGGGAAATTTTGCCGAGTGGTATATAAATATTTCCAGAACCAATAGCTACGGGATTCACTTAGAAAATAACGAACTTCTTCTTCTTCAAGGCCCTTAGGCGTTCATTGAAGCCTTCCTTCGCCAAAACCTCTTGGGTTAGTAAATTTTAACTCGTTTCCTTCATTTTTCATCTATATTTAAGTATTCCTAAGCCTAAAAAATGCAAATTAGAGTAGAAAACCTGGAATTTGGGTAGAGTTAAGCCCTTTTGAATTTTCTTGATTTAGACCTCGTTTTGAGGTCGAATTTGAAAATAAATTATATATTCGGGCTCGTGGGTGAATGGGTAACGTGGTTTTGGTCCGAGCCTCGTGTTTGGACCAAGCGGGCCCGGAGTCGAATTTTGATAATTTTGAAAGAATGCTGGGAAATGGATAATTAGGCCATGTAGTTGAATCATTGAATCCTTATTGATATACTTGAGTTGATTATGTCTAGATAATACCATCTCGGAGTTGAATTCTAAAGGAAAGGCGGTGTTAGAGGGTTGATTGCTATACTTTGGACCCGAGGTAAGTGTTTGGTCTAACCTTAGCTTAGGGGAATAGGAGTTGAGTATTATTTGCTATTTGCTAATTGTCAAATACGATGTATAGGCACGGTGACGAGTATCTATACATTGGTGTCTAGCATGACCATGAGTTCCTATATTGTGAATATTCTGACTTTGTTGTAATTTCTATGCCTAATTGATGATTTCTATATGTTGTAAAGGGCATGTGAAGGGAATCGTAATCTTTAAACATCTTTGGAGCAGTGGCTCAAATTGTGAAACGAATAATGAAGATATATGCGATAATTACATCCTTTGGAGCATTGGCTCAAATTGTGAAACGAAAAATGAAGATATATGAGATAATTACATCTTTGGAGCATTGACTCAAATTGTGAATCGAATAATGAAGATATGTGAGATAATTACATCATTTGGAGCATTGGCTCAAGTAGTAGAATAAATCATGGAAATGAAAGCGAAAGAAGGAGAAAGAGTTATTGAAACGTACCCTTGCCGTGTCATCGTTGTATAGTTCCCTTGTCGGGATTTGATTGTTTAATTGATGTTCCCTTGCCGGGATTTGATTGTTTAATTGATGTTCCCTTGCTGGTTTTTACTCTGTTTATTTCCTTGCCCTTGTTTGTGATTGTTGTTTGGGTGAGGAAGAGTGTTAAAGCACGAGGGACATTCCGTGCCATGTTTTATATTGATTATGCACGAGGGGACATTCCGTGCGATGTTATATTATTATTATGCACGAGGGGAAATTCCGTGCCATGTTTTATATTATTTATGCACGAGGAAACATTCCGTGCCATGTTTATATTGATTATGCACGAGGGGACATTCCGTGCCATGTTTTATATTGATTATGCACGAGGGGACATTCTATGCCATGTTTATATTGATTATCCACGTGGGACATTCCGTGCCACGTTTTATATTATTATTATGCACGAGGGGACATGTTGTGCCGCATCTTTCACTGTTTAATCTGTGTTGTCATTTTCCGTTATTATTTTCAGATATTTCAGACTGTTGTTTTCGTTTCTGTCATTTCAGTATTTGCTACCTCTTACCCCCAGCATGTTCTCCCCGTAATTGTATTCTTGTTTAGTTTCTGCATATTATTGAACTGCACAGCTACATTTTGTTGTCGTGTCTTAGCCTCGTCACTACTTCGCCGAGGTTAGGCTCGGCACTTACTCAGTACATGGGGTCGGTTGTACTGATGCTACACCTGCACTTCTTTATGTTGTGCAGATTACGCAGCCGGACCCGGAGGACATCATTAGTGGGAGTGTCTTCCAGCTTATCATAGAGGCTTCAAGGTATACCCTCTGGCGTTCATGGGCCTTGGCGTCTATTCCATCCCTATGTCTTCGATTCTGTCTTATTTTTCCTCTAGTTTCAAAGGCAGATATGTATTTCCTTTCAGACTTGTATTTAGCACTCTTGTAGACAGTTCGTGAGTTTGTGACTCCAGGTTTTGGGAAAACTTACGCGTTGTTGTATTATGTTATCCTTATTTAGCATGAGACCATATTTATTTCCGTTGTTAAACTTTGAACGGTTTAGTTTATCCTATTAAATTGGCGTTAATATGCTAGTTTATCTATATATGTTGGCTTGTCTAGCGGGTTCAACGTTAGACGCCATCACGATCCGATGGTGGAATTTCGGGGAGTGACAATTCGTCATCGTTTACTCATGTAATATTTGTATTGGTAAAAATAGGCTTCACACATGTACTAATTATGATGACAAAGCAAACCATGTGGAGCAATGAAAACATGACAACTGGACGAGACTTTACGAAGAGGTACGAGGCAAAGAGGAACGGGACGACATACCCACGAGGTAATCAGATACGGGAATCTCAATCTATAACTCTGTGCTTTACTCAGTGGTGGATTATGTTCTTGCAATACCAAGTACTTGTGCCAAAAAAAAACAGAAAAGAAAAAAAGGAAAACAAAACTATTGTCCCCTAAATTATGTACGGGACACTGTCTAAACTTTGGTGAATAGAGTTATTTAATATCTATGATGGCGGGAGGTAGCACGATAAAATAATCAAGGTGTCCATAAGATGACTCAAACACTATCGTTATAAGAAAAAAGATACATAAATCTAAATCTTACATTACGACCAAAAGTCACACTCACAAGTCTCATCAAGACTACCCCACATGAACCAACTTTCTCAATATTGAACCAAAATAAAAAGTCGACAACAACAAAAAATTTAACTCGTCTCAGACACATTCATCTCACTAACCAGAAATCTACCTTTGTCCTCTGCCGAGACCTCCATAAGTTTGTTGTGTTGGATGAGATTAGTTAGGAGCGTATAAATTTACACCCACTCACTATATATTCGATCTCCTGACAGGAAAACGAAGAGAGCACTTCATCACCATTGCATGATATTATCGGAGAGCTTTTTGAGGAAAGAAGCAAAACAAAGGATTGACAATTAGGAATATGAATGAAATACAACCAATTTGTAGAAGAGAAGAACCGTTGCTATACACCTTTTCATTGTTCAGAACGTTTTGGCTATTATTCGCGTGACAAAGTTTCAGGTATAATTATGTGTAATTGATTGCTAGAGTCGGTTATAAAATATATAATTACAGGAAAGAGAGAAAGAGCCAAAGAATAAGGTATTAAAAGGTCAAAAAAAGAAGAATGAAGATAAATAAATTTTTTGGCCAAAGAGAGGTGACAAGCCACACTCTTTGGCCCTCTTTTATATATATACTAGTGAATTTTTCGTGCTTCATACGGTTTAGGGAAAACCTCTTTATGTAATGATCTTTTAATATTCAAATATTAAAAATAATAAAGGTTATATATACCTAATTTTTTTACCTTCTTGTTCTTTTATGTCATATTGGATTTTACAAAAGAAATGAGAAAGATAAAGGAGGGATATTTCTTTTTATTTTCTACACATAAGTTATTCATAATTTACTCTTTTAGTTACTTGATACGAGTACATACTTTTTAATCTTTATCTTCTGATGTGATATAAAAAAGTAAAGTTAATAGGTATTTCTTTTCTATTCATGAAATATAGAAATCTTATTATGACAGACATGTAAGAACCACGAATATACACAAATGTCTGTAGGGGAGAAACAATTACCACTGCATGTCTACAGTTTGCCGTTATCGCATCACTTCAAATCACGGCTATTTGTTCATTACATTCTCTTCCACTTAAATGAGTGTTCGTCCTCGAACGAGTTAGAAAGTGTATTTGAAGAGTAGAATGACTAGGGTATTTACTCAACACGTGCACCTCGAACTATCTTGTAGCTTCATCTGTTGGAGGTGTGCCATAATACTTTTGCTGAAGCTACCTTTTATTTTGCACCTCAACTGTTGCACTTCTCTACCAATAATAGCTATGGAACATCCTTCATTACTCAAATTTCTTTTTCATCTAGTTCCTCTTTTTTTTTTTTTTTTTTTTTTTGGA
>ML400336.1:0-12838 GCA_005239525.1 Nicotiana knightiana | reverse complement strand
ATATATATATATATATATATATATATATATATATATATTTGTTGTACTTTAATTAAAATAATATATTTGCGGCTGGTCTAGGACCACCGATTCTGCCAAGTGCACGCTTGTCCCAACACATGGACCAAGCAGAGAAAACACATTTTAAAACGGGTTCTAGAAAAGCAAGTACCAAAGCTTAAAGCCTCACTTACCTCGCCAACGACAAGTTTCCTAACTTAGCGAATTCTAGAATGCCAACCAAACGGCTTTCAATAGCCTCAATCTATCCAAAATATTAATTAATAATGTCAATTAGAGTAGTCGGGCTAATTTCTTATATTAGAGTACAATATAATACTCGGCATGTGACCTGTTAACTAATCGACTAATCTCTTATACACATATATTCAAAAACACATTAATGCTCATTCGGACTTTTACTCCTAAGTAGAATGTGATAGTATCTGTTTCATAAACAAATGTGAATCTGTGCATGAAGGATGAAGTGTAAGTTATATTTCATGAATATATAAACAACCTTAAGTCAACGTTGTATGGAATTTTCTGAAATAGATTCCTTTGCCAAGTAGTCCAATTTCATAATACCAATCTTAAAGAGCTTTGTTCTTATTAAATAGCAAGGTTCCCTTATAATATTTTATGTATTTTCCCAAGGTTTTAGGTACGTATCTGCCATGGCCACTATATATTCAAAGTAATTCTTGTCATCATTACAAATAAGTTTAACTACCCTTAGTTTAATTCTAGGAATATGAAATTAATCGTATACCTGGACAACAATTTGAGTTGCAAAAGCAGTCGACTCTCCTAGTCCTCGATTTCGACAATGCTACTGCACCCAAAGACAATTTGTTCTTTTTCTTCAAAAATATGTGTGCCGCCGACTAAACCCTTATGTGTGTGCATTAGTTAATGACCTTACCCTCTAACTTAAATCTTTGTACGTGGGCCATGGGCCTAGCATATTTTTTTTATTATTATTTATTATTCTAATTATTTTTTTGTTACCCAACTAAATGTGTAATATTAAGCTCACTAATTATTTAGTCATTCTCAATTTCACAAATAATAAGTATATCAAAAATATTGGGTTATTACATCTATCAAAATGAAAGGGTGTTACTTCTCTGTCTTTGATGTTGCAACCACATCAGGAACATAAGGCAATATTAATAAGTAAAAACTAAAGTAGGACTATTTTAAACTGAAGGGAACTACTCACAATTTCACAGATGGACCACATTAAAAATCCTACTAACTTGTAATATAATGAATTTAGCTAAAATAGAAAATAGAAAATAAATCATAAGTAGCCAAACATAAAATAAAAATTAGAATTAATATTAATATCATATGAAATTGAAAAGGACTAGGCATGTTCAAGGCAATGAAACAAAAAAGGGAAAAAAGAACACATACCCAGAAAAAAAAATGCATACCTTGAATTCCACGGGAAAGAGAAGACCAAAAGTTTGTCTATAATCTTGGTGAGTAATTATCACACAAATGGAGAGAGGTGAACAATGAATAGAAATGGTGAATTAATTTTTAATGAAGAAGAAACGAACGATTTTAAGTCTTCTCTCTTCATCAAGAGGAATGATCATTCATAATTAAGCTGCTTACATAATTCAAAAAGGGAATAAAATAAATAATACAATACCTATCATTTGAAGGTGCCACACCACTTTATGCAAAATGAGCATTTTTAGAAAAATACAATTTTTATCATTTAAAAATGCTCATTTTTATACTAATGTTGTAATTTTTATAAGTCATTATCAATCTTTATTAATCAAATATCTTTTCATGATTCTTATAACATCATATATACAATTCTCTGACAAAAAAAAAAATCATGAAGCTTAATTTGGTATATGTGCTTGAATAAAAAAAACTAAACCTAACTAAATCAACGAATTTAACCTTAATAAGAAAATAAATTAATTAAAAAGAGAAAGATGATAATGTAAGAATATAGGAATGTAAAAGAGAGGGATATCGCCTGCTTTTCTCTTAAATAAAAAATGTAAAAAAAAATCAAAAGTAAAGAAAAGAAAAGGAAATAGAAATAAAAAAAGAAATGAATGAAAACCCATCAATTAAATGTATTCTCTGGTTGACGGGATCAAATTCCCTAGTTTTTAATACTTTTCTTTTTCTCTTAATTTTCCATTGCTTTGCTTAATTTTATTTGGCAATTCTTCTTTCAATTCCATGTAAAGCAACCCCTAACTACTAACTCGATCATAGCTGTAATCACTTGAGTATTCCCCCCAGGTAAATAAACAAACTTAAATCTGTGCAGATTTTTCTTTTTGATATTTGAATTGATACTTTTGAAAAAGTCATCCAAAGAGAAATTATCAGAAACAATATCGTTTGTGTTATAAATATATATTATATTATAAATATTCATTTAATACTCCGTTATAAATAAATTTTTTGAAGAAGCTTATTCATATGGAACTTCACCGTAAATATGTTTATCTATTTAGTACTCTATTGGAAATAAGTCTCTTGAAGAAGCTTATCAGTTCGGTACTCCGTTATGGATAAATACTATCTCCGGTAGAAGATTATCTATATCTGGTGCAGTAGCAGCTTACAAGCAGCTTACACAACAGCTTGTAGTAGCAGCTTACAAGCAGCTTACACAACAGCTTGTAGTAGCAGCTGACAAGCAGCTTGCAGTAGCAGCTTACACAACAGCTTGCAGTAGTAGCTTCCTTTCTTCTATAAATAGAGGAGATTTCAGTTCATTATGTACATCAGTTTGAAAGTTGAATAATACATCACTCTCTCTATACTTGTGTTTGGTTTATTTACTTTACAGTCGTTATTTTATAACATGTTATTAGCACGAGACTTTGTCATCTTGAGCACTTACTTTGAATTTACTTTCTATTTCGGTGTTCATCTCCGATGTTAGGCGACGCTCTTACGTCCGTGGTTAGATATTGTTCATCCCAAGCATCATAAGGCAAATTGTCCTTGAGGTGATGAGCTTTTTTTCTTGGCGGCAGTGATGTGGATATCACTTACGTCTGAAGTGGCCAAAATTGTGTAAAGTAATTTGAGCATTTTGCTTATATTTAGTTTAATATCTTTATCATCGCTTTCCTGGTTATATGCTACGTATACAATACCTATTTTGGTTTTTTCTTCATCCTAATTATCTTAATAATGGATTATAAAGTGGATAACATTGTTGGATCCACTTAAACTCCAGCAGAGTTTGCAAGTAATATACAACCACCAAAAGTGGTTATGTTTCGTATATCCCATGTGGTATATGCCTATGACCACTAAAAGTGATAATGTAGGTTTTCTATTGTTACAATTGAAGATAAGTTAGAGAAAATTTCTCTATATTACTTGCATGCCTCGATTTGCTCCTGAAGTAGCATAATCTTAAAAGAGGTTCTAAGCCATCACACAATTTGGTGTGATTAATGCATGTTTAGATAATTATGTTCGGTTCTAGAAGGATGAGAACTTTTGCCAAATATTAGTCCATTCCCCGAAGTGAATATGACAATATCAATAAGCTCATAAATATGAACACGCTTTTGATGTAAATATATTATAATTCACATCCAGAAGAGGGAATATATACTCAATATTTGTATTTTAAATTTGCTCCTGAAGAAGTAACAGAATTGAAATTTCCTCTTGAAGTAGGAAAATATTACGAAGAGGTGTTTTCTTGTGCTTAAACATTTATATTGTTTATTTAATTATGATTTTCTCTCATAATACCATAAGTGTCTGAGCAATATTTGATAGCACAAAATGTATCAACAACTCCTGAAGAGCTAATTGTTTGTCTAGAAGACACATGACACCAGTTGTGTCTGATAAATATTAGATGGATAATAAACGAAGGCTCTCGAAGAGCTTATATACAAATATGTCATTCATATTATAAGATTATGGTCAAAATATATATTGTAGTTAACCTGAAGTTTACTAATACAAATGACAATCATATTGAGACTACAAATGATTGGAAGATTGAAAATCTTTATGATTGAAAATCTTTATGTTTCCAAACTCATAGGGGGTAAAATAATATATATATATATATATATATATGTGAGAAGTTACCCGCCTTATTCTTCAATTTGTACTACATCATGTATCACAGTAAACTATAAATGTACTAATGCAAAAGCAACCACAGTAAATCAGAAGTTTTACTAAGGCAAAAGTAGCTACAGTAATTCAGAAATTTGCTGATACAAAAGTAGCCACAGTAAACCAGAAGTTTACTAATGCAAAAGTTTATGACATAGTAAATCAGAAGTTTACTAAGAGATAGCACATTCCATGATAAAATTGAAGTTTTCATTTGCCATTTTTAAATAAGCTATTTGAGAATTCAGATAAGCATATACCGAAGAACTAGAAGATTCTTCAAGAATTCTCCTATATTGCTTGTTCTCATAATAAATTGATTATACCAGCCAAAGTTGGGACTAAGACGCCTAATCTGAAATATATAAAAGGTGAATATGGGCTCATTCACCTTTCATGTGAACTACTTATATATGCATATATGATATGGTTACATGTGTGATTATTGTCAACCTGCAGTTTGGCATTTGAAATTGTTTTTCCCAAGTAAAAGCATAATTTTCAGATTTATGAAATGAAGACAGTTCATCTTGATAATGTTGGTTTATATTCAAGCTGGTTTAGTATTGAATACCTCCTATTAATGGCTAAACTATTGCTTATGAAAACAAAGCTTCATGTGTTGGTCTAAGATTTTCTAAATTGCATACAACAACACTTGTATGCATCAGACCAACAATATATGATAAGTTCTCCCCTCACAATTGGTTTAGGATCAAAAACCAAATATTTTTACTATCTAATAACTTTTGATGTGTGGTATATGATTAATTTCTCTACCACAAAGCACAAAGATAGGTTTCCCATAGAAGATTTCGGATATATGTTAGTTTTCTAACATAAGCGATGGAATAAGCAATTGAAAAATATGTTATATGAATCGAATTATCATTAGTATGATCCTCACTCATAAGATAATTCAAGTCAAATTCCAGAAGCATTTGCTGATCCAAATTAAATATCATATTTCAGCTGCAAATACTCCTATTAAAATTAAATTCCCTAAAGGATTGAGTTTACTGCACGCATGAAGCATAGTAGACCGATCGGTTCCAAAGTTAAAAATCCTTGAAAAGGATAGGGAAGGATAGGAGAAAATAATCAAAATGATCATAATAAGGAGGAAATAAGCTTTAGAAAAGCCCACAACATAACATTTCATGAAACTCCAGAAGAAGTTCAGGTACTTGAAAATAAAGAAAGTAATGAGATCTCAAGAAGTTATGTCGCTTGTGAACCGATATGCAATGATCGTCAGCGATATATTTGATACAATATAGTGCACAATATTGTAAAAGATTGTGAGGATCAGACTTATAGTCCAGACACCTGAAGATGCCATGCCATTTAAATGTAAGTCATAACCTATATGACTCATTTGATTAATTCTATATGAAGATCCTGAAGGTTTTAAAATGCCTGAAGCATATATTTCAAAGTCTCGAGAAATGTATTCAATCATATTACAAAGGCCTTTGTATGCTTTAAAGGAATCTGGGCGCATGTGGTATAATAGCCTCAGTAAATATTTGCTGGAAGAAGGTTACATAAGTAATGCTATTATGTATATTCTTATAATAAAAATGTCATCAGGATTTGTTATACTTGTTGCTTATGTTGATGACATAAATCTTGTTGGAACTCCAGATGTGATGACCCAAAAAGTCATCTCTCATTTTATAAGTCAAAATTGTGTTTCGAGGCCTTAAAACCCTCCTTTTATCTCATCTCATTTTGCGTCCACAGTCCGGGCGTATATCCGGAAAGCTTTTATGTGAAAAACTGAGAAAAATGCTAATTTTACCTTTAAAAATTGAATTTAAGTTGACTTCGGTCAATATTTTGGGTAAACGAACCCGAACACGTAATCCGACGGTCCCGGAGGGTCCATAGAAAAATATGAGACTTGGGCGTATGCCCGAAATTGAATTCCGAGGTACCAAGCCCGAGAAATAAATTTTTGAAAGAAATTATTTAACTGAAATTTATAAGGGTTTTGAAAATTTGGTCATATGTGAAATTGATAGTATCGGGCCAGTATTTTGGTTCCGGAGCCCGGTACAGGTTTAATATGATATTTGAGTTATGCCTGTAAAATTTGGTAAGAAACGGGGGTCATTTGACGTGATTTGGATCCGTGGTTATACAACTTGAAAGTTTAAAAGTTCTTGAGATTTATCTTTGATTTTGATGCTAAATTCATCGTTTAAGATGTTATTTTGGCGATTTGATCGCACGAGTAGATCCGTAGTATTTTTCTGAGGTTGTATGCATGTTTGGTTGGAGCCCCGAGGGCTCGGATGAGTTTCGGATTAGTTTCGGGGTGTTTAGACTTAGGAAATCACTGTTGGTGCACCAGTTCTGGTGTGCCCGCACCTGCGAGCCTAGGGCCGCAGGTGAGAGCTCGTAGGTGCGGACCTTCAGCCGCAGGTGCGGTCCAGCCCAGCCTGCCCTCTTTCGGCAGGTGCGACAAGTTTCCGCAGAAGCGGATAAACCTCTGCAGGTGCGACCCTCAATGGCCTTGCCCATTTCCGCAGGTGCGACCAATTTTCTGCACTTGCACAAGCGCAGGTGCAACCCAAGCACCGCAGGTGCGAGGGTCGGGCAGTGTGTTTTAAGTTAGAGCTTCATCCATTTTCTTTTTCAAATCTTCACAAAAATAGAAGACTTAGGGCGATTTTTCTCAAGAGATTTTCTTCTCAAATCATAGGTAAGTGTCCATTAACTAATTTCTTTCAACTCCCTAATGTTTTTCATCAGTTTTTATCAAAACTTCTAGGGTTTTAATGGTAGAAAATTGGGGATTTGGGTAGAGTTAGAGCTTTTTGTATAATTGGAATTTAGACCTTATTTTGGATTCAGATTCCGAAACTAATTACATAATCGGGCTCGTGGGTGAAGGGGTGATCGAGTTTTGGTCCGAACCTCGTATTTTGACCAAGCGGGCCCGGGTCGATTTTTGACTTTTTGGGAAGAATGATAGAAAACTCATAACTAGGCATTTGGGTTGAATTATTTAGCATTTATTGATATTGTTAAGCTGATTATGTTTAGATACAATTGAATTGGAGGTGAGTTTTCTAAAGGGAAAGTGGTAATTGAGGCTTGAGTTTGGTCATGGAATTCGAGGTAAGTGTTTGGCTTAACCTTAGCTTGAGGGAATAGGTATTGTGTCTTATTTTCTACGTGTTAGTATAATGTGCAACGTATAGGTGTGGTGACGAGTATCTATACGTTGGTGTCAAGCATGCCGTGAGTCGAATATTGTGATTTATGTGATTTTTCATTAAGCATTACTTGAGTTTAATTTGACAATTATCTATGTTGGTGGTGTTTATATGGTATTGATCATTTTGGAGTATTGGTTCAAGTTGAGAATTACTACGTGAAATTGAGTAACTAGGTGAGATTGGTTATAGTTGTTTTCCCTTGCCGGGATGATATTGAATCTACTGTTGACTCCCTTGCCGGGACGTTATGGATTTATTATTGTTGTTTGTATTGTTGATTTCCTTGCCGGATTGTTGTTATTAATTTGTTTCGGTGAAAAAGAGTGTAAAGCACGAAGGGTGATGCCATGCCGTATTATGATATTAAAAGCACGAAGGGTGATGTCGTGTCGTTTCTATTGATTTATTGTGAGGATGAGAGTAAAAGAACGAAGGGTGATGCCGTGCACTTGTTTTGTGTTGTTACTTAATTTTGTTTAAATTGATATCAAATTTGTTGCTTTACTTCGTTACTTCCATTATTTGATATTTCCTCCCCTCAGCATGTTCTCATTTCCTTGTATTTAGCTGTTTAATTCGTGTTGTTATTATTTTCTCCATATATGATTAAACTGCACAGGTTTGGTTGGTTGTCGTGTCCTAGCCTCGTCATTACTTCGCCGAAGTTAGGCTCGACACTTACTCAGTACATGGGGTCGGTTGTACTGATACTACACTCTGCACTTTTGTGCAGATCCCGGTACTGGACCCTTCGGACCTTAGATCCGGGTTGCTGCCTTCAGTCTGGCGGAGACTCCGAGGTAGCTCTACAAACGTCCGCAGGCCTTGGCGTCCCCTCCTATTTTATTTTTATTATGTTCTTATTTACTTATGAGACATATGTATACTTATATTTTGTTCAAACTCTTATTTGTATGTATTCATAGACAGTATGTGAGATTGTTTTCTGGATTTCGTATTAGTATTATGTCAAACTGTTGAATCATGTTATCTCCTATTTTAAATTCTGTTGATTTGTACATGTTAATAATAAATGAATAAAGGTAAATAAACATTAACGTTGGTTTGCCTAGTGGATTCAATGTTAGGCGCCATCACAGTTCTGACGGTGGGAAATTCGGGTCGTGACACCAGAAGAGCTCCTAAAGGCAATTGAATATCTTAAGAAAGTAATTGTAATGAAAGATCTTGGAAAGACAAAACTTTGTCTTGGTCTGCAAATTGAATATTTAGCAGACAAAATCTTAATCCACCAATTTTCCTATTCAAAAAGGTCTTAAAATGTTGTTACATGGACAAAGCACACCCATTGAGTACACCAATGATTTTTTTTATCACTTACAGTGAATAAGGATCCGTTCTTACCTCCAGAAGAGGATGATGAACTCCTTGGTCCTGAAATACCCTATCTCAGTACAATTGGTACACTTATGTATCTTGCTAATGCTACAAGGCCTGACATAGCATTTTCTGTTAATTTACTAGCAAGATATAGCTCTCTCATACACAAAGACTTGGGTATTTGAAACAACATTTTTATCAGGGGGAGTAAAGTATGCACTATACTCTTTTTCCCTTGCTCGGTTTTTTTTTCACTAGGTTTTTCCTAGTAAGGTTTTCACTGAGGCAGCTTGCAATGTATTATTAGTGTACTCTTTTTCTTTGACTATGATTTTTTCCCACAGGGTTTTTCTTAGTAAGGTTTTAACGAGGCACATAATAATGAACATCCAAAGGGGAGTGTTATGAAAATATTATGGTGGATATCTATTTATTACTTTGTTGTAGATAATCTTCCTGAAAAAGATTATCCATTTAGTACTCCATAGAAATTTATCTACAAGCAGCTGATGCAGGCAGGTTGCAAACAACTCAATGAAATGACTTGCAACAGCTTCTTGGTTTGATGAGGTTAATTTAAATCGATCAAAAATAGTGCTGGAAAATATTTTCTACAAATTCAACTTTTGAGAAGATGGCATACAAGATTGGAATACGGAGACTCAAATATTTGAAACAAGGTTTTCATCAGGGGAAGTAAAATACGCGATGCACTCTTTTTTCCTTACTAAAGTTTTTTCCCACGGGGTTTTCCTTATAAGGCTTTTAATGAGGCACCAATGCATATTACTAAATATGTGCACTCATTTTCCTTCACTAGAATTTTTTCCCACGGGATTTTTCCTATTAAGGTTTTAATGAGGGACATTATATTTTAATGAACATCCAAGGGGGAGTGTTATAAATATATATTATATTATGGATGTTCATTTAATACTCCGTATAAATAAGCTTCCTGAAGAAGCTTATCCATATGGGACTCCGCCGTAAATATGTTTATCTATTTAGTACTCTATTGGAAATAAGCCTCCTGAAGAAGCTTATCATTTCGGTACTCCGTTATGGATAAGTATTATCCCCGGTAGAAGATTATCTATATCCGTTGCAGTAGCAACTTACAAGCAGCTTATACAGTAGCTTGCAGTAACAGCTGACACAGCAACTTGCAGTAGCAGCTGACAAGCAGCTTACACAGTAGCTTGCAGTAGCAGCTTACACAGCAGATTGCAGTAGCAGCTTACACAACAACTTCCTTTCTTCTATAAATAGAGGAGATTTCACTCATTATGTACATCAGTTTGAAAGTTGAATAATATATCACTCTCTCTATACTTGTCTTTAGTTTATTTACTTTACAGTCGTTATTTTATAATGGTTTGTAAGAAGATGAAAAAGAACCTACACCCAGTAGACATATGGTAATATAGAGTAAACTCAAACGAAAAATTATGATTCCAACATCAACAACCTTAAAAGAAAATAAGAAATTCAAATTATAGTTTTATATAATTGTTTATCTTAAAATTTAGATAACAATTAAACTTATATTGTGGTTTTAAGGATATGTGATTTCACTCAACACTGATTGATAAATATAAAAGTAAATGACAGGATTGAATTATAAATAAATCAAACCAAAATTCAAATGAAGCTCCAGCCCTTGAGTTGAGATACACCCGAATTGGTAAGTGCATGAACAATAGAAAATGGAACGAACTGCTGGACAATAATGCAAGTAGGAAAGAAAGAGTTGTATTGCTTTATCTCTGTCGACGATGATCCGTTACAAATTATTAGAACTCCTCTTTATATAGCAGATGAATTCTGCTTATTGTATAACTCTAATTATAGTAGGAAATCACATAATTAGCTAATTAACCGCTTTTGATTTGATCCGTTCCGAGATTTATGCCATGATCCTCGACCTAAGGCTTCGATTCTTTTCGGCCTCGATAAATTATGATGTCATCCCCGTGAAGTAAGCGATAGAAGTGACTGAAATGTCCCATCAGTACAGTTCTCCAAACCATTAATGAGCGTTAGTTGGCGGTCGGCCACTAGTGTTGTTGAATCATCGTCATAAATCTATAAATAGGTCTTCTCCTCATTGAATCAAACTTTACCTTCATCCAATTTTCTAAGCTTTTACCTCTCTCAAATTCTTCTCTTACATTAATTTTCAAGTTTCACCGCCAGTCTCCAAACACCAAATCTTACTATCTTCTTCTTTTCTCAACTCATAAAAATGGTGAAAACATCCAAAATAGTTCCTCAAAAAGAGAAAGGTGAAAACATCCAAAATAGTTCCTCAAAAAGAGAAAGCTTCTNTTATTCTTCTTCTTCTTCTTCTTCTTCTTCTTCTTCTTCTTCTTCTTCTTCTTCTTCTTCTTTCTTCTTCTTCTTCTTCACGGTCGGCCGGTGATAAAATGCTGGTGGATCCACTCCCTGAGGAGTGTGTTCCCGGCCCGTGTGTCCTTAAATCCGATTTCAAGACCGAGAAACCTCCATCGGTCCCTGGACAGTGTTAGCACGTGTCGAGATACATTTGCTCGATAACCGTGGGGTATCTCGAGCAGATCAAGAGAGATTGAAACTGGGGGATAAAGTGGTAAAGATCCTATCCCCTGAAGAGAGCATCTCTACCCATGTGGAAGGATATCTAAGTGTTTACACTTACCCTTTCACAATGGGCCCTCTCAACCCTGCTATCGCGCCCCCTTTTCTCGCGAAATCGGGTTTCGAAATTCATTGGGACAACTCGTTTCCTTGTGGGAAAGGGGTATAGAATTTGAAGAGTCGCCACCTAACAGATTATAAGGTGCGTTAGGGCACCTGATGCAAGTAACTCATGAAACCAGTCTGCATTACCAAAGATTGGGTAAGGACTTGAAATTACCCCGACGGGAAGGTGTTAGGCACCCCTCGAGGTCCACAATGGTGGGTCCCGGCCAAACTTACTTAGTGAATTAGTCATTTAACAGATAAGCAGTCTAAGCACACATATGTAAATAAGATAAAGGGAGTTTAAAAGGTAAGCATTCTAAGCACACATATGTATAAAGATAGGGAAGTCCTAAGTTATTAACCTATAGGATCACATCTGTACAATGCCCGGTAATCATTCCTCAACTAGAGGGGTTACACATGACTTTAACGCACATGTCATCATATCCTTTTACTACCCGATTACCCTCCCCTTAGTGATTTTATAAGCGGTTTTAATTAAACGAACTCTAAGCATGCATTACCCGTCCCTTCCTTGTGATCTCGGAGGTGTTTAAGACCTCTATTTTAGGTAGTTCTAGACTCTCCTAAAGTGTTTAAAAAGGAAAATCTAAGCAACAACAAAGAACAAACAGGACTGTCAAGTAAGACAACAACTAAGGGCTCATGTTTACCTCCACAAATAAGCAGGCAGTTAGCACGTCTCAAACAACAAGATTTCAGATGTTCTAGAAAAGGTCCTAGAACAGGATATCTAGGTGAGCATGACAGACAAAGAATGTGCAGCATATGTTTAGGCGAAACGGTAAAGACATAATCAGTTTGCCTACCGATTTTTTAGAACCTGTTGAATCTGGGCAGTCACAAATAAACAAAGCATAGTTTTACAAATTTTATAAGGCCTTAATTACCTATAAGCTTTTCTAGGTGTGGTCCAGGGATACCCAATGCAAACAGAATTCTGGAAATTGACTAAAAGAAAGCAAACAGTTTGAGTTTTAATACGTCTTATAAACATGCTTTTCTAGGTGCTGAAATTGCTTTTAAACATTCTTATAGATAGGACGGTTATTGACTTAGGCGATGTAGACATGATGTAAAGAGAATACAGACACAGTCCTAAAGCAGGATTTCTAATGCACCCAGAAGATGTACATTTATTATGCATAATTGCAGCGGTAACCTAATAACAGGATTTCTAGGTGATCATGATTATGCAGAATCAAAATTTCATAACAAATGAGGTAATGAGCCTATAACACATTGCCTAGTGGGCCAAGTAGGGGTGGCTAACGGCCCGGGCCAAACGGGTCAAGTGGGCCGGGCTAAGCGGGCCTGGGCTATGCGGGCCCGGGCTAAACGGGCCCGGGCCAAACGGGCCATATGTGTGGAACCGGCCC